>BDMB01000165.1:18713-217444 GCA_016859785.1 Macrotyloma uniflorum
ACACCCTAAACCTTGTTTTGATGCATCACAGTAAACATCAAACTTCTTCTCAAGATCTGGTAAAATTAGAACAGGAGCGGTTATCAGTCTTCTCTTCAACTCTTGAAAACTAGCTTCACTTCTTTCATCCCAGCTAAAAGCTTGTCCCTTCTTGGTTAACTTAGTTAGCGGCAATGCTAACTTAGAAAATCCTTCAATAAACTTCCTGTAGTATCCTGCTAATCCTAAGAAACTTCGAACTTCTGTAGGAGTTGTAGGCCTCTCCCAGTGAGTCACTACTTCCACTTTAGTGGGGTCCACCATAATCCCTTCACCTGACACCACGTGCCCCAAGAATTGTACCTGACTCAACCAAAATTCACACTTTGAAAACTTGGCATATAACTGCCTTTCCTTTAAAGTCTGCAACACGATCCTCAAATGTTCGGCATATTCCTCTGGGCTTCTCGAATAAATCAAAATATCATCAATGAACACCACCACGAACTTGTCCAAATATTGATAGAAGACACGATTCATGTAGTCCATAAATACCGCTGGAGCATTAGTCACACCAAAAGGCATAACTAAATACTCATAGTGACCATAACGGGTCCTAAACGCCGTCTTCGGAATATCTTCCTTCTTCACCCTAATCTGATGGTAACCAGATCGCAAGTCAATCTTTGAAAAGATTGTTACTCCCCTCAATTGATCCATAAGATCATCTATCCTCGGCAATGGATACTTATTCTTAATGGTAACTTTATTCAGCTGTCGGTAGTCAATACACATCCTCATACTCCCATCTTTCTTCTTAACCAATAGCACTGGTGCTCCCCAAGGTGAAGCACTTGGTCTCACAAACTGTTTCTGTAGCAATTCCTCCACTTGTCTCCGTACTTTTGCCAATTCCACAGGCGACATGCGGTACGGTGCAATCGATATAGGGTTGGCTCCAGGTACGAGGTCGATGTTGAATTTAATTTCCTGTTCTGGTGGTAACTCTGTTATATCTTCGGGGAATACTTCAATGAAATCATTCACTACCGGTATATCTTCTATGCGTGGAGATTCTTCAATCGTGGAAGAAAATAAGACCATAAAAGCCTTAACACTAATCTTCTTTTCTGCTTCACCCATATTAATGGGTTTAGAAGATCCTTGGATTCCTGTGCCTAGATATACAGTCTTGTTCTTACAATCAAGAAGAACATGGTTGGATACTAACCAATCCATCCCCAAAATAACATCCAGATGAGAAAGAGGCAAACAGATTAAATCTACACAAAAGGTTCTCCCATGGACTACTATGGAACAATCCAAACATGCAGAAGAAGTCACAACTAAGTTATTGGTGGGAGTAGACACCATAACACTATAGGGCAAAGGTGACATAGGCAAATCGAGGCATTTCACACAATCAAGAGATATGAAGGAATGAGTAGCACCCGAGTCATATAAAACATCGATAACTCTATCTTTAATAATACCCGTACTTCGAATCAAGTCTTCCGACGCAGAAGCTTCTAATCCACTCATAGCAAATATCTTCCCTTGAACTTTGGACTTTGCCCCCTTGTTGTCCCTAGGGGTTGGTTCAACTCTCCTTGCACTGCTGGCTTGTTGCTGCGCCGTCCAGCAATTACTAGTGACGTGTCCCGGCTTTCCGTAGAAATCACATGTGATGGCTGCTCTGGGGCAATCTCTCATCATATGAGCTCCTCCACATTTAAAGCATCGCAACGAGCTCTGAGTGAAATTAGCATTACGATTTGGCACGTTCCGTTGGACTTGGTTTGGGCGTTGATAAGGCTTGTTGTTGTGCCCACGGAAATTTCTGTTGAATCTTGCTGGTCCTCCAACTCGGACTTCTACCTCCTTGCTCTTCAAACTAGTCTCATAAACTCGGCATTTACTCACCAAGGTGGGAAGGTCGGTGAGTTGGAACACGCTCACTGCTGTCCTAATGTCTGATCTTAGCCCGTTCTCAAACTGGGCGCACAAGTCTTCGCCGCTTCCTTCCTAACGATAGTAGGGCCAAAACTTCATCAGCTTATGGAACTTTGCTGCGTACTCTCCCACTAACATACTCCCTTGCTTGAGTTCGAGGAACTCCCTAGCCTTCTGCTTCCTCAAGTCTTTAGGAAAGTAGTTCTCCAGGAATTTAATCTTGAACTGCTCCCAGGCAACATATCCTCTTTCGCTTTGTAACGTTTGACTGGCAAACTTCCACCAGTCTTCTGCTTCTCCAGACAGTATGTAGACAGCATAAGTCACCTTGTGGTTCTCGTGACAGCCCATCGCAGTAAAAATCTTTTCCAAGTCCTCGATCCATTGGTGTTCTCCTTCTGGATTAAATCCACCCTCGAACTTGGGAGGATTGTGCTTTGTGAACGAGGTCAAGCCTCGGTACTCCAACGGCTCAGCTTCACGACCTTGAACAAGAGTCTCCAGAGCCTAAGTCATGCGTGCCAAAAGGTCGTTGGTCCCACCATTACTTCGAGAAGTCATGATTCCCTAAAACTACTATATTAGTTTCATAAAGAATCATAGCATTCAAAAATATCTATAATCAACAAACAAATACTGCCAAGAACTACATTACTTATCTCCCTACTCAGAACTTCCAAGTAGGTTATACAAACAAACAATCTTCCTGCATTCTTATTCTTCACAAGAATATAGGATCACACACAATGCAAACAAACATATCCCATACCCCAGGCTGAATAGGACGAACTGCTCTGATACCACTTAATGTGACGCTCATAATTTAGAAAACATTTTTATTTGAATATGTGGAATTTTCGTAAATTTTTTTTTTTCGAAATTGAGATCATAACGTGGTAAATATTTTATACTTGCACAAATATAAAAGAAGAGAAATAAAGAGAATGATAATTTATAAGGATATATGCATTTATATATATGATATATAGGTATATGTTCTAAGAACCGTAAGATAACATTTACAATTCAAAATGATGGGTAAAATATTTAAACCAAAAAGTGTCACATATCTAGCCCATCAAGCAGGTTCTTATTAGCTACAAGCATCTATCACAGACTACGGGGAGAAGTCTTCATTCTCAGCATCGTATAAAGCTTCAAAAGCCCCCATCTCGTCAGATGAAAGGTCGGATAATAAGATATCTCCTTCGTCAGCTGTGACCTCCACTAATGTGTCTCTCCCTCTAATCACCCTTGTCGGCAGTCCGGTGGCATCATGATCGAGGAACTGGAACTGGTACCGCAGGGGTCTAGGAGGTCGCTCGGTTCCTCTATATATATCATAATTAAACATATGGGTAAGCCTCCTATTACCTTCTATACGAAAGGGCACACTATACGACACACGGGCATCCACAGTGATTACTGAATTGGGTCCATCCATCTCAGGTGTTAATTCATATTTATACAGTCCTACCTACCGATATTCTCTGAAAAGTTCATTATATCTAAAGTTATACTGTATATCTACTAACCTAACTCTGCGGGGTTGAGGTTGGGTAGTCATTGTTCTGTCCTGAAATGTTGGATGTAAGGGTGAGTCTACTCCTATGTATAATCTCAATGTATACGGTGAAACAAGAGAATAATGGAATATAAGCAGACAGAGTAATTTCAATCAATTTCATTAACATAGAATCTCAGTCAATCAATTACTCGATCAATCAATCAACAGTCACTGAACATGCAAATAAAGGCTAACATTAATATAATATAATTCTAGGTAATTGGGCTATTCATCTTTCACTTCCATCATGATTCACAATTTCCATTCCTATCTTGGGCCCCTAAACGCTGCCAACCTCACCACCCAGATGGTGTTGGCCTTACGCCGGTGTGGATAGCTACCGGTTAGCACTACGCTACACGGATACAACGTGTGCGCACAAGCCCCTTTGACAAAAAGCATAGTCAGCGATTCAGTCGGGAACGAAGTGCGAGGCCTGTGATAGTCCCCAAGCACATCGTGCACCTAGATGGTCGGGCCACTTCACCACCCTTCAATTCCCCTAGGTTAATGAACCTTCCTGAAATACACCTCAGTGTATCTCTGTAACTAATTCACACGGAATTCAACTTGAAAGGATCTTACTGTCCAAATCTCACAATTTTTTTATACTTTCCAGGCGATAAATTTCTAACTTATCAGATCCAATTATCAGTCAATCGCAAAAGACAATCATATTGGGGTGCAAATAACAAAATACAACACAATATCAAACAGGAGTGCAAATAACAAAAACAGGGGGTGCGAATAGTAAAAACAAAAAATAAGGGGGGTGCAAATAGTATTTTTTTTTTTTTATAGATGCGCTGAGCGCAGGTGAGCTCCAAAATGCGCTGAGCGGATTTTTTTTTTTTTTAGGGTTCGCTAAGCGAATTCTACGCTGAGCGGATTTTTCTGCGCTAAGCGGATTTCGCCCGCGCTGAGCGGATTCGCTCCAGTGTCAGTGTTCTTCAGTGCGCTCAGCAAATTCCAATCCGCTGAGTGGATTCTTGCAGAGACGCGAAAAACGTCTCGGATTTCTGTGATTTGTCACCCATTTTCAAAATCAAACACATCCAGACAATCACCAAACCACAGAACATCATACATTACAGATTATAACATGAAATAAACTCCCCTTACCTTGAATTTTTGCAAACAATCCAAAAAACAGAGTAACTTTGATTTTTAACCCAAACCTTCAAAAATCCAAGAAATGTTACGGTTAATCTAAGATTTTAATCGGTAGAAATGGATTAGAAGCTTGGATTTAAGTTAGATTACCTCAATTTGAGAAGAAATGCGAAAATGGAGCTAGAATTTGAAGAAGAAAGTTTGAAGGCAAAGAGAGAAGATGGAGAAGAAGAGAATGTTATGTGCACGTGGAGAAGTTAAGGAAAATGAAACTGGAAGCGGAGATTTTAGGTGCGTGTATTCAGAGGAAAATGAAATGAGAAGCAAGGCAGAGAAGCAAGGCGATCATGTACATAAGTAATATGTGTAAGGCGGTGCTTCCATGACTAAGGCGGTTTGATTAAAATATATTATTTAATTATATATATATATATATTTTTTTTTTAAATAAATATTTATTTTCCTTTAAAAAAATAATAATAATTATAATAAAATAATTTCTATTAATTCCAAATATCACACACAACATAAAATATACATTCAAAAATTAAGGGTGTTACAAGTTACATGTGAAGAAAAAATTTATCTTACATAGTTACTAATTTTTCTAATACCATATATAATTTTTCATATTTTGTAGGATTTCTTTTACAATTTTTTTTTTTGGATTTTACAAAATTCATTTCTTACAAATTTTTATAAAAAATCTAAAATAATATGAAATGCTTTTAATAATATATTAAATATGTCTTTTAAAAAATATATTATTAATACAATGATATTAATAGAAAATCTAAAATAATATGAGATATGAATTTTTTAATAGTATATTAAATACGTCTTTTAAAAATATATTATTAATACAAATATTAACAAAATTTTATTGAATGTTTATAAATAATTTAAAATAAATATACTTTATTTTATTATATTTATATAACTTTTTTAATGATGTTTGGAAGTTTTTTTTTTATCCATAATTTTTATAAGTATTTATATATAAGATATTTTTCGCTCTTAGTTTAAATTATGATACATGATACTTTGAAATACAAATTTTTAATTGAAAATCATTCTCTAAACTCTTCACATATTATTTTTCCTAAAGTTTCTCCCAAACTTTGTTAAAAATATAGAACGAAAATAAAGAAAACTTAGTGGAAGAGATTTAATAAATTGTGTACCACTTAGCCAAATCACTAGATGAATGAACACCTTTTAATTCGAACAACTTTTAATTTAGTAATTTAGACATTATTATACATATTATTTCGTTAGAGTTTAAGTATAATTTGATATTCTATTGGATAAAAAAAAGTAAATAATATATAAATATATTTAATATTAAAATATTACATAAATTTTTTTTCTTATAATAACATTTTATGGTTTAAATTAAATAACTTTAGAATGATAATATATAAAAAATGCGATCTAATATAATATAATTTTTAATATTTTAATTTATATTACATGTTTTAGCATTCATATATTTGTTGAATTTAATTTAGAAACATTATTATTAGTATAATATTTTTACACTATCAAACAACAAAAGTCACCTTATATATAAAATAAAAGTAACTATTGTAAAGCTAAGAAATAATTGTAACAAAGTTATCATTTTAAATGAATGACAGAATGAAAGTTAAAAAAAAAAATATTTATATTAAGAGTTTTTTTTTAAAATCATATCACTGTAATATTTTTTTTTTAAATATAATAGACAAGTATATATATATATATATATAAAATTTAATTATTTAGTTAAATAAAATATAATTGAAATTAGAAGATAAAATAAAATATTTTATTAATAAGTGGTTAGAGAAAAGATAACTAATAAGTGATTAGAGAAAAAAATAAATAATGATCGGTTAAAAACAAATATTGTAAATATTTTAAAATATATTATTAAATTATTAATATTTTAAAAGATATTATAAATATTTTAAAGATATTGTGATAATATGATGTTTTTGATATTTTAAAAAGATAATATAATCTGTTAATATTTTAAAGGATATTATTAACTGAATATGATATTCAGAAACTTGAATCTATCTATATAAATAGGTGTTAAATTCTCTCTATTTTTCATTCCAAATTTTTTCTAACTTTTGGGAAAAACCTTAGAGAGACAACTAGAGGCGACACATGAGGAGTTGAGAGTGTAGTATCTAAAGGTGTCACGTAGCATGATATCTAAAGACGTCGTGTAGCGTAACATTTCAAGACGTTGTGTATCGTCATTCGAGGTAAGAGGGGGTGTGAGAAATGTCTCATGTGTGGGATACTTACGAAAATTTTGGGTAGAGAGGCAACCCCTAAGCCTCATTAGGATTTTGTTTACGTTGAGACAACCATAAGCCCTCATAATTATAATGAGATGTGATTCATTGCGAGTTATTTGTGTGAATTTTGAGAAGTCTAAGCTTTGGTTTAGCAGGGTGAAATTCAAGTTATGCTTGGTCATTCGAGATGTATGATGAGTTGTGCATTTGTGTTTATATGTGAAATTTCAATTTCTACTTAGTTAGTTGTGAAATTTCAAGAGCTAGTTTTTTTTTTTAATCGGCAATGACAAATATATTAATAAAAAATTGGCACTAGAAGTACAAAAAACAATTACAAAATATAATTGAGCAAAAGTGTGTAGAAAGTTAAATAATTAACTAGTTAATTATCCCTTCTCCTATTGAAAATTAGATTGGTTAACAGATAATCACCAAGTTCAATTGATTCAGTGATGAAGAGAATTTTTTTCAGTCGTGTTAATCCCTTTTCAAATGATAGATTCCTCTTTAATATAATATAAGGAATCAAAATTATCGAATTCAAAGGAGTAGTGAGAATAAGTAAGTAGTGATCAAGCTAAAATGCAATGTAGGAAAATGAATCTAATGCAATGAGTTATAATATGGGGTTAATGCTGTGAAAATGTTAATTATGTATGTTCAATGAGATGAAATGAAATGCTGCTACCGTGCCTATGTAGATGAATCTTATTCCTAAATGATGATGAATAGATGTTAGTTAGAAGCAATATTTATTTTTCTGGATATTGGAATGAAATAGATTTCGGGTTTAGTGAGTAGTGTAAGATAGAAAATTTTATGAATGAATTTGAATGATTGCAATTAATGCATGCGTGACAACTATATGTAATAGAATGAATAGGTGAATTAATATGAATAATAAAAGTGGGAAAAGAATGATTATAGGAGCTTGTATTCAGAATGAATGAATGAAGTGGAATGCAAAGTGATGAATGAATGTGATCGTATGAATGCTGCTGGTGCAATGACTAATAGTGCAGTGGATGTAATTAATGAAATATGAAACAATCAAATGTTGATGTTATGTGAATTGGAATGTAAAATGAATAAATGGATATGAATGCACGAATGGAACTGTTTTTGAATATTTTTGTATTCATTCAAAGGTGGAATGTGATCTCAGTCTTGGATGCATGTATATTACTAATGAATGATCGAGGCACTGTGATTTATGTTACTGAATGTAACTTATTTTGTTGTTTTCCGATTTTATGTATGAATTAATGGATGAATTGATATTTCATGTGGTATTTTAAGTGGAAGGCTATTGACGATGAATATATGGTACGTATGATATAAGAGGAGGTTTAAAAGACTTGAATGTAACGCAGGAGGTTTAAAAGACTTGAATGTAACGCAGAATATGAATGCAGAATGTAAATGGAATGCTAACGTAAATTCTGGAATTGCAAGTATGAATCTAAATGAAATTTTCTAGTCTAGATCAATGCAAGATGTCAAACATGAAGATTATGCAGAAAAGAAAAAAATAGATGCTGAATTGAAGCTGAAAAAAAAAGAAACAGATTATTATAAGTTACTAAATCAGAAATCAAAACTAAAGGAATCTAAACCGTAAATGTAAAACTGGAAACTAATACCAAAATAAGAACAAAATTACCAAAACAAGAACATGAACATTGAAGCTATGAATTTCTAGAAAATGTTGCAGAAAACTAAATTACTCGATCTTGAGTAACTCTACTCCTAAATTGTGCAGAATTAAAACTAACACCAAGATTGCATTGAACAAGATTGAAACATTAAAGGAAAGCAATTAAAGCTACCTATAAGAGAGTTTTACGACTCCAAACTAGATTGAAAGTGCTGGATTTTTCCAAAGCCAAGAAACTAGAGTGTTTTCAATCAAACACTCTCTTGAAAGACATGCAAATGTCTCAAGCCTTTAGAAAAACACCAAGAAAACCTTTTCTCACTAATTAGGAACCACAAAACAGTATTGCAATTACACTACACTGAATTAAACATGCAAGAATTAAAAGAAAACGCTGCTGGAAATTTAATTGCAAAGGAAAGTAAAAGACAAAACTTGAAATGATGAACAAGACTAAGTTCTAGCCAATCTTGGATATCAAAGGCTTTCTCCACTTGAAAACTTGATTAACTAATCAAGAATCCATTTAAAAGAATGTGAAAGAGTCACCGCTTTGCCTTCACCCTTGACCGAGAATTGATTTCAAAGAAAACCAAGGGGAAAGGTTGATTCCAAGCATTGTGTAATGAGTAAGCTGTTCTCCATTGAATCTTGTTCGAATTAAAATGAATCAAAGCATGAAAATAGTAAAGGAAAAGTAAGAGAATAGTGAGAAGAGGCACAAGAACAAAGGAAAGTGAAGAACTAGGACTTCCATTGAAGATGAAATGTAAAAGAGTACAATGAAAAACTAATCATGGAAGCCATGTGCAGGAGGAATAAATGCTATAGCTACTTGTTCTCAATGCCCATTCTTATTAATTACATTAGTTAATCACCTATTTATACTACTTGTTAATTACCACTGTTTTATTTATATCTTTGTCTACAGACACCCAAAAATCGTGATTCTAGTTGCGTTGGAAACTAGATTCAATAAGCTTTCATCTGGAAGTTGAACCTTACAATTTGGAGCTAAATTGGATTTTTAAAACATGTTCAAAGTAAGGCTAACAACAGTTGTAGCTCAGGAGGAGTGTCTCTCAAGTTATGGGCTACCTCAAGTTATCTAGGGCCCGTGCAATAATTGTATCACTTCAATAGTATAAGTAGGTGATTAAGCTTTGTAATTAAGTAGAATTGGCATAGAGAATGATTCATTTTGGTGCTTCGAATTCTAGGTATATGGCTCTCTCGTTTTCGGTTAATACGGTTAGGATTCTCTTTGGTGTTCATATTTTCTCTTAAAGGAAATGTTACAGTTCTTGAGTTTTCTTTGTTCCTGTGCCTCTTCTCATTGTTCTTCTGTTTTACTTTCATCTTAATTCATGTCTTAAGCTTTACATTTCGAATTTGAAACTGTGAAAGAAGAATCTACTTGTTACACAATGCTTAGTGTTGATTTCTCTC
Organism: Macrotyloma uniflorum; assembly: GCA_016859785.1. NCBI lineage: Eukaryota > Viridiplantae > Streptophyta > Magnoliopsida > Fabales > Fabaceae > Macrotyloma > Macrotyloma uniflorum. The sequence continues at coordinate 28,729 of BDMB01000165.1, forward strand.
CTTGATTTACTTTGTGATCGCTTCTCGGTTGAGAGTGAGAACAAAGCTGTGTTTCTTCACATTTCTTGAACGTAAATTCGATTGGTTAATTGATCTTATGAATGGAGAGTTGATTAACATCTAAGATTGGCTAGAACTTAGAATTTTCTTTGACTGTTTCATGTTCCTTAGTTGTATTTCTTGTATGTTTCAATTTTTGTAATTCTAAATTCATGTAAGTTGTTTCTTGATTTTGTACTTGAATAAGTTTCGAGAACATTTTACAGTTTGTAATCAATGAGGAAGGATTCCTTAGTATCAAGTTGAGAGCATAGAGTCCTTGGATGTCTTTTAAGAAAGCATAGTGTGAGACGCCTTGCACAACTTGCATCTAGTGTTCTAGCTCTATGTTCTTGATTTGATCCAGCACCTTCAAGTTGGTTTTGATATGTGAGATTCCAGTATAAAATTCTTTGTTTATTTTTTTTTAGTTTTAGAGATTTAAATCATTTCGAATTAATCTTTATTCTTGTATAGTACAGTTTCAATTCAATAAAATAGACAATTTCCATATTTGCATAGTGTTGTTCTTGTTTTGGTATTTTCTTGTTTTGGTGTGTTCTTATTTTGGTATTTTTCTAGATTTTGAATGATAATCGTTTCGATCTCTAGTTCAACAATCTAAAGCATTTTAATTCTGACTTTTATATGATTCAATCTGGCTATCAAGCACTACATAATTCTAGTTTAGTTACATTCATTAGCTAGGATTGTGGAATTTGCATTACTAAGCATTTTAGGTTCCAGAATATTGCATTTCATTCAATTCTTCATTTTACTTCATTTTTGCAAATCAGTAAACAATTTAAAACCCCCTTTTTCTACAATTTGACTTGCATTCATCCATCCATTCATTCACATAACTTTTCCACTGATACAATATCTACATTCCATAAAAAGCATCACTAATCCATCCATTAAAATAGAAAAAATTAAATTGAATCATAAACATTCATCATCATTCGTTCCAGCAATCATTTACATCATTCATCATTGGTACATCTATGATTTCATGACATAACAACACCAATTCTTTTCTAAAAAATCTTAAAAATAGTTTCACATATTCATTGGCATTTAGAAATTACTACACTCATACATTACTGCATTCATTTGTTCCTACATTCATTCAAATTGTCATTCTTATATCTATATTAACATAGTCAACATATGATTAGTAATACTATTCACCACGGTCAAAATCAGAAAAATACTTCATCACATCATATTTCATCATTGCCAGTACAACATTGAATCATTACTACATTCCATTCAATCACTCATTTAAATTCTATGCAACATACACATTTCTCCATCATTCATTGCATTATTTGCTAGATTAAAGACCTACTTTCTCATTGCTCCTAGGATTTGACACCTTGGTTGACCCTATACCACATTAGGGGAAGATTTAAGTATTTGATACAAGTTACACGACTAAAATCTTGCTCATCAAACATCACAAGAGGGATTGTGCCTCATTTCAAACCGTCACGAGTCCATAAGAAGTGCATATTCCACACGGAAGTGGTTGGATAGAAAACAATTCTATGCATGTGTATTGCATTAGACATATTGCACAAAACTTTATTCGATGTTTCAAATGTTACTCTAAAGAAGGATATCGTCAATATGAGTAATTTTTTGTTTATTCTGAAGTTTTTAATATCATTAATACTTTATTTGCTTAGTAATACTCTCTATATTTTGTTAGCTACTTATATTAATTATAATTTAAAATTTTGTAGCATGTCATGACTGAGCCTAGATTCTCTTACTATTACAACATAGTAAGAGATAATAATTTGGAAGCAATACAAAAGGCATAAGCAAAATAAAGCCAAATTGTGATTAAAAATGTTCCCACACTTCTACAATATTTAGAGTTCAAGCTTCCCTTGTCAAAGTTCTAGTTTAAGCCTTGCATTCCCTTTTGTTTATCCCATCTGAAAATTCAACCTTAGCCTCATTACAAGCTGTTTATAAGTCCTTTTGATTTTTGGGATGCATGATAATTAAGGAAATTGAAAATAGAATCTACTCAAGCCTATGAAAAAAGTTTACACTTTGAATGCTTGAGAGAAACAACACCCTGCAAACACTAAGAGAGCAAAGAGAGAAACACTTATCCAAGTGAGGATTCTCAAAGTAAGTTGGAATCATTCATATTTAAATTATGGAAGTTGCTTCTAAATAAAAGAAAGAATTATGTTATGAATTCCATTAACTTAAGTTACATGAAGTGAGAATGGTGTTTTCATAAGCTCATGATAAAGAAGTGTTGGTTTTTATATATTACTACTCTATTCATATTTGCCCAAGAGTGCAAATGTTTAAGTGTGGGGTATTTGATGTAACTTGATTTTTGCTTGTAAATAAATTCTAAACACAGGTCCTAACATGTTTATAATGTCCTAAATTAACTTAATTAAGCTAGAAATGGATTTCTAGGAATTTAGAAGTTAAGATTAAAATTTGTATAAAAATATTGTATAAATAAAGTATTTTATTATTTTGCTGTAAAGCTTTGAGGAAGGTCCATATTAGCATAGTTAGCATATTATCATTGCATGAACACTATTCACCATGGTTAGAATCAAATAAATACTCCATCACATCATATTTCATCATTATCAGTACAACATTGAATCATTACTGCATTCCATTCAATAACTCTTAAATTCTATGCAGCATAACATTTCCCCATCATTCATTGCATTATTTGCTAGATTAAAGACCTACTTTCTCATTGCTCCTAGGATTTGACACCTTGGTTGACCCTATACCACATTAGGGGAAGATTCAAGTATTTGATACAAGTTACACGACTAAAATCTTGCTCATCAAACATCACAAGAGGGATTGTGCCTCATTTCAAACCGTCACAAGTCCATAAGAAGTGCATATTGCACACATAGAAGTGGTTGGATAGAAAACAATTCTATGCATGTGTATTGCATTAGACATATTGCACAAAGCTTTATTCGATGTTTCAAAATGTTGCTCTAAAGAAGGATGTCGTCAATATGAGTAATTTTTTGTTTATTCTGAAGTTTTTAATATCATTAATACTTTATTTGTTTAGTAATACTCTCTATATTTTGTTAGCTACTTATATTAATTATAATTTAAAATTTTGTAGCATATGGCATTACTGAGCCTAAATTCTCTTACTATTAAAACATAGTAAGAGATAATAATTTGGAAATAACACAATGGTTGGATGAGATTTCAAGAGACAAATGGACACTTACATGGGATAACGGAAGATAGTGGGGACACATTGCAACAAACTTACCAGAGTCAATTAATTCAGCCTTAAAGAAAATAAGAAACCTACCAATTTACTCCATGGTGATGGCAACAAACACTTGTTACAAAAAATTCTTTACAAAAAGAGGTAGGGAGGTAGATGCCATGATTACAGCTAGTCATATTCTATAACATGCACTATAAACAACAATATCAATAAAAATACATCACCATACACACATACACTTAGATACGCATACTTCTACACACAAACACACATCCTATGATCATGGATATTTGTACTCATGGTACCTTTGGTCCACACGCTACTCACATACCACAACCAAGGGCTATGTAAGTCTTACGTTAAATAGATTATTGCTGGTTGATCTTTGTGTCCCATGAATACAATTTACATGGACAATTATTGATGTATTCCAAAATTCACTTATAAATAAATACTAAACTTATTCTACACATGCTTATATTATCTTAATTTGACATAATTACACAAAAAATATATTATTATGTCTTTTTAGATGAATTTTAGGAATTATGCAAAATATTGTATTTATATTACAACTTTTTGTCTACACTAACATATGTCTATTGTTTTGCCTGTATCTTTTTCTTCGGATATCTAAAAATTGTGATTTCGGATGCATTGATTTCCTAACTCATCAAGCTTATAAATGGAATTGGAATCAATAGATTTGGACTAGAATTGGATTTTTTGCATGTGATTAAAGTAGAACTTACAGTGGTTGTAGTACTGGTAAATTCCCTCAAGTTATGGGCTGTCTCAAGTTGTACAAGGCCCATCCATTAAGTAGATGAGTTCTAAACTATATATAGGACCTTAAGCTTTGTAATTAACTATATTTGGCATAGAGTAAGAATCATTAGTGAAGTTTACAAGTTCAGAAGTTTATTTTCACAAGAGTTAGTTAAAACGATTAGTGTTGTATTGTTGTTTTGTTCTTTCAATGCAATGAAGCTCGATTCTTTCAGATTTCTTGTATTCTTCTTACTCTCATGCTTCTTCTCAATCTTCTTTAGCTTTCTTACATGTTCATTCATACATTAGTTTCGTTTTTTATTCAAACACAACGCTGGAAACACATACATCTCACAATTCTTGGAATTGTCAACTTTCTTTCATTCACTTTATGCTTTTACTGCTCATTGTAGAGTGAAGCTTAAGCTATGATTCTTCACATCATTGATTCAAAATAGAAAGACTACCAATAGTCAAGATTGACTTGAGTGTACTGCAGGCCAATGTTGCTTTCAGATTCTGCATTTAAATTATGCATTTCTATTATTTCTACATTATAATTCAAAGTAATGCATTTTAATTCTTTATTTAAGTAGTGTTTGTGAATTTTGTGGATCATAAACCAGTGAGGGAGGATTCTTTGGAATTCTTTTGAATTTCTAGAATACTTGATTGTCTTTCAAGAGAGTAGTGTGGAGTAATCTACATAGGAACAATCCAGCTTTACAAAATCAACTTGATCCAACACCTCTAAACTGATTTTAATCTACATGAATTCAATTAGATTAGTGTTAATTCAATTTCATCTTCTACTATAGTTTAGTTTCAATCTAAACACAATTCACGATTCAGTTCTACAATAGTTTAGTGGATTTCGTTACAAGTTAGTGTAGCTGAGGTGTTTGAAGAAATTTTGGTTTGCAACTATTCTTGCTTTAATTGTTCTTGTTTTGATCATGTTCTTGTTTTGGTCTAGATTTTCCAAAATTCAGTTTAATACATTTTTGTGTTCAATCTCTGCATAAATAGCTTAGAATCTTATATAGGTTTGCTTTTAAACAATTGTATTACAATTTCCTTAATTCAATTTTACATTCTGCAATTTATATTAGTTCCAGTTCAGTTTTTGCATTGCACATTTTCCATTCTACATTTGTCCTTGCCTTCAAGCATTCTAGTTCTATTTTGAGATTCAATTTCATAGATGTTACATTTGCATTATTAGCAACCCGCATTTTATTCTTGCGCTATTTTACAATTGCTTTGATTATATAGAATTCTTCTTTGCATTTCAAATCAATTTTGTTTCTCAAAGAAATCAAACCCCCAAATTTTCATCATTCATGTGTATATAGTACTAAATCATTCTGCATTCAATTCAAAAACAAAAAATATCATAATCTGCACTCAACTCATCATCTCATAAATTAAAGCAGGATGCATTCGTCGTTTCATATCAACATTAACACTCCTCAAACACATTCTGCACAAATTCATTTCATTCCATAACCAACCAAAACATCACTGCATCATTGTGTACATTCACCTCTCAGCTAACTTTGATTACAACAATAAAATAACTCATAGTCATTTGCATTCGACATCTACATCTCTATCCCTACTACATAACGTCTACATAATGTCCACTGCACTTCATTCATTATACCTTCACATTTCGTAGATCACTTCCACACTATAATTCCCCATCTTTTACATTCCATTTCACTCATTCATCATTAGATTAAGTGCCTACTCATACACAGCTCCAAAGATCTTGACACTTGGTTGACCCTACACTACATTAGGGAAAAATTCATGTATTTGATATAAGATAAGCAACTGAAATCTTGCTCTTCAATTACCCCTTTGGAAAAAGCTATAGTTAAGAGTCTAGTCGAGAAAAAAATGTGAGGTCAATGTAATTTCTACACGCTTACCAATCAATCATGTACAACTGTTGAAGGTTTCGTTCGCCACCCTACTTTATAGTGGCATGGACACTTTACCTCAGAAAACTAGGTACCTTCAATTAGCCCATATTCATCCAGTTTCAAAAAGAAAATATTTTCACTTGTGGTTTTGCCACTACAACCTCCATCTTAAAGACACCACCATTAGTCTTATCATGCACACATATTCACAAAGATAAATGCTAGACTCAAGCACCTCAAAACTCAACCCAATTCGAATAACATTAAAACTATAGTTCGTTTCAAAATTTGATAAATAGAGAAATTAGAAATCTTCTAATCTAGAGTTTAGCATGTCATACTCATTAACATTTTTCTATGCCATATATAGATATCAATTAAGATAACTTCATTAAATACACAACTATGACAACATATTCCTAGGTAAAGAAAAGTTTGTTTTGACAAGAAATTCCACTTAGCAGAAACATGGTCCACTAAGAAGATTAGGTCCTAAAAGTAAGTTGTCCTCTAGAATAATTTTGCTTAGCGAAAACATAATCTACTCATCAAATTGGGTATCGAGAGTAGGCTAGTTTCCTTTGGAGCAATTTTGCTCCATAGAAATCGATCTGCTTAGCAGAAACCCTTCGCAACATACATTCCAATCCATAAAATAATCCTTTTCTAGCACAAACAACCCAATACAACCATTCTTATCTCAATGCAATCATTCGAGTTAATATATATAAGTACAACAACACAGGTGAAAGTTAAAGTAATGTTTCAAACTTCCCTTATCTTGTACAAGCTCAAAATCAACAAAAAGGAGGCAATGAAGCTACTCCAACAACAACAACTCTTCCTTCATGCAAAAGGGATGGAACAAGAACAAGGACTTGGAAGCCCTCGCTCCCTAGCTCAAAGTGGACGTTTGAGTGAAGGTAAAAAAGGAGGGAGATGTTGTTTAATTATAGAGTGTGGCTCTAGCTTGTGATACAAGCTTTGGAGAGAAAATTCAAAAGTGTTCTCCATTGAATTGGTGCCAAAGTTGGTGAGTGATCTTAGGCCGATTTTGGGGGATTTTGGTGATCGACTTCATGGCTAGGGCGTTAGCATAGGATGTAGGTCAAGTCAAGACTTCAAATCACATTTCATTCCTTTATATTGGACCTAAACCATAGGCCATACTTTTATTGGGTTAGGGTCGAACACTTTATTCTAAATTCTGATACATAATGGACTTGGCCCATATTATTAAAAGATAAATTCTATACACATACACAGAAGAAGTTCAATAAAAAAAGTAAGGTACTTAGAAAACAATTTCTATTATCTTAAATTATTTATCTTATACACAGAAAATGATATACATTAAAAAAAATTATAGTGTTATAGTAAGTATATAAAGAAATAAGTAAATATAGTTTATAGAAGACAATGTTGAATATAACAACTCAATATATTACTTATATTAGTTAGTTGTGAAAGTGAGTAATTTTCTTCTTTTTTTTTCCTAAATATGAGGTAAATAAATTGAAGAGAATGAATCACTAATCATATGCTTAGATATAGAATTTTTTACTTTCTTGAAGTATACTATGCACATATATATTGCTTTCATGAAGCTGACATCATCAGAAAGCCAATAAGATGAACAATCAAAATGTCAAGTTAATAGATGAGAATATATATTGTAGAAAATAAAAGTCAGCTCTATGAGTGTAATCTACTACCTTCTCTTTATCTCATGATCCCTCCAAGGCTATCGATCTCCTCACACTAGTGAGAGGCAAAGATGGTGCCAAACCACAATAAAAGTTATCTAAGTATCTTGGATAATATAATAATAATGGCTCAACTGGTATATGATCTACCAATTACTGATCTTCATCCATTGTAGGTATTGAATCTCCAACTAGGGAAAAAAGGGTCATGTGTCTTGGGTATAAGGACAAACTGTACTATATTTATTTTTTTGGTGTAGGAATGGAATTCACTAATCTCGAAGGTGGTGACAACATCCTGAAGTATGGGAAAGAGCTCTCCTAATATGATAGCATGTAACTTTGACATTGTATAAAGTACAATAATTTAGAGAAGCTAAAATGAAAGTTCGATTTGGGATTCAAACCTTATGCTGTGAAACAGGACCAATTGATAGATATCATAATTGGAGCGTAAACTATCTTTAAGAAGTAATATATATATATATATATATATATATATATATATATATATATATAAAAGATTTACTTTGGATATTCACTATTTTTTTTAATTTGATAAATAGAATTTATTATTGCTTAAACCTAATAAAAGAAAAGAAGTTAGTATAATTAACCCGTATAGAATCTAAAAAAAAAACAATTATAAGAATGAAATTATTATCGAATATCATATATTGTTTTAGATAAAAAAGGTTTAATTTGAATAATAAATAAAAAAATAAAAAAAGTTTTAGATAATAAATAAATAAAAAAAATAATTTGAATTAATGAAATGTGGATAAGTGAATAATTAAATGTAAGTGAATAAAATTATAAAAAAATTAGAATATTAAGTGAATAAATTAAGGATAAAAGTAATTAAATTAAAAAAAGAAATTAATAATAATATTGAAAATTATCAAAAATAAAAATATCGAATATACTGAATTGAAACATAAACATCAATTAAAATAAACTTGAATTAAGATGAAGTAAGAACAAACCTAAAAGTTGCAGTATAACATTAAAGCTTTCTGCTATTTTTTCCAAACTAATAAAACTTAAAGATATATGAGAAGAAAACGAGAGATTATTGTCCTAGTCTAGTATGTTGTACTTTGTTTTCAGGCTTTTGACGTAAGTGTATTATTACAATAAATCCAGACATTAGTCACAATCAAATATTTTATATATTCAATTAAATATATAATATATTTAATTAAATATTACGATATTGGATTGTTTCTAAAAGTAGTTGCGATAAAATATTTTATATATTTAATTAAATATATTTTATATACTCAAAATATTGTAGTTGCTTATCATGTTTGTTATTTTTCCAATAAAATGTGCACGATTAATTCTCAATATTATTGGGCCACGTGTATGGATGAATTGGGCTATGAACGTAACTGGGCTTGCAACTTTTGCACATCCTTTGACAATAACTTGAGCCAATTTTTGAGTCTGGGATATTAAAAATTATTCCAAACTAAAATTTTCTTCCTCTACAAAAGAATTTTCACCAAAGAGAGATCTATGCAATGTAATATGTATGTTTGATGCTAAAAAATATGTATAATGGAATAAACTTAGTAAACTAGAATTATGACATGATTTATATGTAAATGTGCTAAATACATGATTTAAGAGAGAATTAAAAACTTAGAAAGTGCTATTAGATCAAGAAGTAAAGAGTAAAATGACATACATCAAATACTCCCCACTTTTTCTCTTTTGCACTCCCAAGCAAAAGATAAAAGAAAAGAAAAGAAAAAAATATATGCATGAAAAATGTGTAATGTACGATGGTTACTACTGCATTTTTTTTTTTTAGATCGGCAATAACAAATATATTCATAAAATTGGTACCAGAAGTACCTAAAACAATTACAAGTACATAATTGTAAAAAGATGTGCTGAAAATTCAACAATTAACAAGATAATTATCCCTCCCAGTACTATTCAATGACTTAACCTACTCAACACAAGATAAAGGATTTATACACCATTGAGCAAAAGTTCCAAAATTCTTGTTAACTCTATTGAAGATCCACGACTAAGTTCTGACTTGAATTAAACCAAAAATCTCTTCAGCACTTACTTTTTCATTCCGAAATAGCACCTCATTTCTATGTAGCCAAATATACCACACCACTTCAACCCAGAGTATATTCCATACACTCTTAAGATCTTTATTTCCCGTCATCCAACAATGTTGAAGTAAATGCCTTTTTAGATTACTTGCCCTACATGTATTTATTTCAAACCACAAATAACATTTATCCCAAACAGCACTAGCTACCTTACATTCAAAGAATAAATGTTCAATGTTTCCACTTTGCAGTCCACATAAGTCACAATTAAGATTTGCCAATTGGATTCCTCTTTTTTGTAAGTTGTCTTTTGTTGCTATTCCTCCAATTGCCGCTCTCCAAACCAAATGTACTGCTTTAGGTATTGCTTTAATCTTCCATAACCTTGTGAAGAATTCTCTATCCTCCTCCTGCAAGTCTTGGTCTTGTTGAAAACTCTCCCATATAAGATTATATGCAGAATGTACAGAGTAACTTCCCAGTTCACCACTCTTCTATAACCATTTATCTTCACCACCCTCTTTTGACTGCTTAGAATTTATAATATTTATTAATCTTTCCAATAGGAGTTCTTCCCACTGAAACCACCCCCTCCTCCACCTCATATTCCACTCCCATTCACCTTCCTTCCAGCAACCCATTTCCTCAATAGTCCCATTCTGATTATTAGAGTTGAGAAACAACCTATGGAATTTGGATTTAAGTGTTTCATCCCCTACCCATTTGTCATGCCAGAACTTAATTTTCCTACCATTCCCCACCTTCCATTCAATTTCATTTTGAAACCATTTCCCTTCCACTTCATTTGCCCCACAAATTTTTCTTAGATCTCTCCACCAAGTAGAACAATCATTTTATCCTATCAAATCATCTAAACCTCTCCACCCCCCATATTTTGATAACATTACCTGTTTCCATATCCCTCCACTTTCATGTTCAAGTCGTCACCTCCACTTAGCCAAAAGAGCAATATTAAAACACCTGATATCACTTATTTTGAGCCCCCCTTTGCATATTTCTTTACAAACTGTATTCCACTTCACCCAATAGATTTTCCTCCAGTCATTCCCCCACCCCCACAAGAACCTTTTTTGTATCTTCATTACCTCCTTAATCACGGTACTAGGCATTTTGAAAAATGACAAATAAAATAAAGGTACCGAATTCAACACATTTTTAAGTAGAGATACTCGACCACCGAAAGATATATTTTTACCTTTCCATTTTGCTAGTTTCTTCTGAATCTTGTCGAGAATAGGTTCCCAAAACTGTATACGTCGTTGATTTCCCCCAATTTGAATTCCCAAATACATGAAAGGAATTCTCATTTGTGTGCAATTCAGGATATCTGCAAACACTTCCAACACTCTACTTTCCACCCCTAATCCACCTAGTCGACTCTTGGCAAAATTAACTTTCAACCCTGAAGAGAGCTCAAAACATCTGAGAATAGTTTTTAGTATTAAGACATTCTGGTGTGACGCCTCACATAAAAAAATTGTATCATCAGCAAATTGTAGCAAACTGACCTCCTCATCTAACCTCCCAACTTTCACTCTTGACAACATACTTTTGTTTTGTGCACTTCTCACTAGTCCTGCTAGTCCTTCTACCACCAACAAAAAAAGAAAAGGCGCCAAAGGGTCGCCCTGTCTAAGTCCTTTAGTCGGAATAAATTCTTTTGTAGGAGTACCATTGACTAAAACAGAGACAGAAGCCGATAACAAAAGATTTTTTATCCACCCAATCCACTTCTCACAAAAATTGAATCTTCTCATCATGTAGAATAAGAAATCCCAACTCACAGAGTCATATGCTTTTTCAAAATCAACCTTTAGAATTAGTCCCTGCTTCCCTTTTCTCTTCATCTCATCCACCACTTCATTTGCCACAAGCACACTATCCAACATACATCCCCCTCCTAAAAATGCACTCTGCGAATCATCAATTAACTTGTGAATATACTTTTTTAATCTGTTAGACAACACCTTAGTGACTATTTTGTATACGCAACCCACAAGGGATATTGGCCTGAAGTCGTTGAGATTAGCAGGATTTTCCTTTTTAGGAATGAGAGATATGAATGATGCATTGCTTCCTTTGGGCCAACACCCATTCTTGTGGAAATCCATAAGAGCCTCCATAATGTCATCCTTTAATACTTTCCAGAAATGTTTTATAAATCCAAAGTTAAATCCATCCGGACCAGGACTTTTATTCCCATCGCAATCCCATACTGCCTCCTTCACCTCTTGCTCCTCAAACATTGCTGTGAGCCCTATATTATCTTTAGGGCTAATAGTTTCAAATTGAATCCCATCCAACAAAGGTCTCTCCCCCCCACTTTCCGTAAATCTCCCAGAGAAATAATCATATATCTTCTTCTTCACCATATTTGGGTCATCTATCCACCTTCCATCAATCATGATCCCTTTTAAATTATTTTTAGCTCTTTTCCAGTTAACCATTGCATTGAAGAATTTAGTATTGGAATCTCCAAGAGCCAACCATCTAGTCTTGGATTTCTGCCTTGCTAATGATTCTTTTCTAAAACATAACTTCCTTAAATCTGCAAATAGTTTTTGTCTCTCTTTTTTTCCCACATCACATAGATTTCCGTTCTCATCCACCAAGTCCATATCATGTATCTTTCCAGTCAACTTTTGCATATTTTGATTTATATCCCCAAAATCCTCCTTGTTCCACCTTAAGTAACTTCAACTTCTCCTTCATATTATATAATCCTGCCCCTCTTTTCTCATACATCTGCCATGAATCTTTGACTAATTTCTCATAACCCTTAGCTCCCATCCACGCATCTATCACCCGGAATGGTTTGGGCCCCCAATCCGCACATGAATTTCTCATCACCACAAACAATGATCTGATACTGTTCTACACAATGCATACTGAACACACCCAGGCCATGTCTCCAACCACTCTTTTGATATTAGAAACCTATCTATTCTGCTTAAAGATGTGCCATTTGGCCTGTACCAAGTAAATTTTCTTCCTACCATCGGTATATCAAACAACTCCATTCCTTCTATAAAATTATTGAACCTCCTTATCTGTTGTGACTCATTTCTAGCTTCACCGACTCCTTTCCTTTCATTTGGATTCCTAATTGAGTTGAAATCTCCCATTAGACACCACATATTATAACTTGTGTTTTGTCTCACCCATAACAGTTCCTCCCACAGTTGTTTTTTTCCTTTCTCATCACACGGTGCATAGACATTTATTACCATACATGCTTGTTGTTCTGACCCCCATCTTCCTGATATTCCAACATAACCCTTTCCTTGTATTGTGTTCTCCAATTTAAGTTGTCCTTTCTTCTAGATGGAGAGCAACCCCCCAGCCTTGTTCATTGCAAGGCTAACCACCCATTCAACTTCATCGTCACCCCAAATGGATTTGCACATAGCCTCATTTATTGTTTCACATTTTGTTTCTTGTAGACATGCCATTTCTATCCCTTCATTTCTAATAGTTTGCTTTAGGTAGTTTCTTTTCATTCCTGCCCCCCCTAGTCCCCTCACATTCATACTGAGTATTTTCATAATATTCCTGTCATACCCTCCCCTTCTTCCCCTATTTTTGCCTTTCTCTTCTCATTGGAGTCTCTCCGTTCTAACTCTTTGAACTGACCAACAATTTTGCGTTCGTCTCCTATGAATGTAACTCCCAATTTTTTCCCCAAATCCCATAATTTTTCCACTTCAACAGGTCCATTATTTAACCAAAATAACCTATTGCAATTCTTAATTCCTTCGTTAGAGATACTATTGCTAATAGAGTGAATTGCTAACCTTAACTGTCGACGTTGAACTGCTGCATTTGACTTTGTTTTCACCATTGCATTGCCATTATTCGTGTCCTGGTATGCTTCCCGCGCTCCATCAAATCCCATTGAGTTTGTTATCATCGACCTTCCTAGCACCTCCTCTAAGTCCCCCTTCAAAGACCCAATTTGAGCATTATTGTCCACATCAACAGAATTAAGTGTATGTATACCCTTGGCCAAAGCATCCGCTCTATCGCCTTCACTTCTTACACTCTTGGCCCCAAGACGTTTACGTTCCAGTGCAGCCCACATCATACTCGGCCTAGACGTTTACGTTCCAGTGCAGCCCACATCATACTCGGCCTATCACTCATTGTCCTACCTCTCTCCCTATTTATCTTTATACTCATCTCTGAGTGCCCTTTCTGAGTCACCTTTATCCCACTACCTTTCATTTCACTTTCCTTTCCTACTACCCAGTCATCTGATATCTCATCCTGCAGATTTATAGGTCTTACATTCTTCTGGTAATCATGTATAGCTTTATCCAATCTTGGAATTCCAGGACTTTTCTTTTGTTTTAATTTCTTTCCTTTTCCATTCTTTTCCTTTTCAACATGTAGGGATAGTGTATCTTGCACCCAGGATTCCAGGCTACTAGTCTTGGGGTTGGTCTTGTCCTTTTCTGACCTTTGTCCTAACTCCCGATCGTCGACTATGAAACCACCAGAGAGCGGCACCGAATGCTTCGAACAGGACGAAACTCCCTGATTTAGATAAACACTAGCAATAGAGCTTTCATCTTCCTCCAAACATATTCTCCCTGTGGCATTCTGTTTCAAGCAAGTATGAGCCAAATATTGCTCTTCAACAATGGATACTAACACCTCCTTACCATTAATCTTTATGTGTCAGGAACAGTTAGCCGAATCACACACAGGTAGACGAATCAATAGTCTTGCAAATTTTAAACGATCCATCTTCAATGTTGCTTCATCCACTGCAATTAGCGTCCCAAAAGGGACAATGACCCTTTCGAAGCACTGTTGCTCCCACAATTGCAAAAGAATACCTCTACATCTTACCCACACCACTCTGTTCCCAGAAACTGCATCTTGTTCCCATGGTACGATTGACTCAAACTATAATGATAACCAATTGGTATTTTTCTCCACTTGGTTACTACTGCATATGTTAGTGTGATCCTAAAAACTACAATGGTTAAGAAAAATTTCATTAATCAAAAGTGAAGGAATTAAAATAATCAAAGTCATACTCACAAAGTATCACCATAGTCAAATACTCTTTAATGGTTCAATGAATTAATTCAAGGAAACATTCTCTCTTGTTGAAGAGTTTACTCTAATCTCTCAAGTGTTTAGTCTGAAAATTTCACTCATCATCACATCATGACATCATGCTTTACCATATGCTTGAAAAATCTCTAATTTCCCACTATTAGAATTCATACCTCAAAAAATCAATAGGACTTTTATTCGACTTGTAATGGGGCTAAGGTTAAGGGTAGGTTAAGACAGGAAAGTAGGCTAGGACCTTTATTAAAAGAAAGAACGTCGATCGATGTTCCTTAGAACTTTATTATATTTTCAGTTTGCCACTTCTTTTCTTACTTTTGCATTGGAGTGCCTTCCGTGCTTAATCAACAATTATTGCTTTGAAGAACTCAAATTCTTCTTTATCCTTCCTTCCTTTTAGTACTCTAACACTTTGATTTTATGGCATTGTCATTGCTTGCAAAACTGAATTTTTTTTTATTCCATGCTCCTTATTTCTCTTTAGGTCTGGGTGTGAATGATTTCTAGGTAGAAAATTTTTTCTATATAGAATAAAAGTAAAAAATTTATAATTAGGTTTATAATCATAAATTTGACCCATAATCAAGACCCATCTATTTATCTTAAATTAGAGTTTATGTTGACTAGTTAAGCTCTAATTAGGTAATCATTCATATTCATCATAAAAAAATCCTAACTGTGTCTCTCTTCTTCCTCATATTTTAATTTTTTTTTTCTCCTTCTCATATATTATTTACTTTAGTATTCATTATTCATCTACTATAAGTTTAAATCTTCAAGGATTAATACTTAAAAGAATAATTTTGTGAATCAATTTGATATTAGATTACGAATTATTTAAATCCGTTTTAATATTGATGAAATTTAAATTTAATATTTTTTATGATTTATAAAAGTTATTTAATTAAACCTAATTCAATTAAAATTTAATAAGATATTGGTTGTGGGAGTTTTACCTAATCTTATTAACATGTTTAATCAATTTACACTCAATTTCAATATGTGATAATCATTCATTTAATTGTAATAAAGATTTAGTTTATTTTTCTCCAATTAATCTATTTCAATTCTATGTATTTTGTTTTTTACATTATATTTTTTTTTTTAATCTTTTTTTACATTTATGTTTTACATTCTAAAATCTTAAATCTCGTTATGTTTTAATTGTTGATTCTAAAATCTTAAATCCTTTTATGTTTTAATTGTTAATGCACGATATGTGTTTGATATGTGTTTGAAAATTGATAATATATAATGATTTTATATAATTGAATCTAACTATATTTTATTTTAAATATTTTAATTTTTTAATCTCTAGTATGATTTACACATCATGAAAGTCTACCATATTATTGAATGACTCAAAATTGTAATCCTTTAAGTTAGTTCATACAAGTTCTAAAGAGAGTGAAATCAAATATAGTACTTATATTCAATTTAAAATCAATTTTGCTTATATTTGTAATATCAATTATATTAGTGTTAATTTGTAATGTTTGAAACTTATTCTATTTGTGAAAGGCAAAAGTAATTTTATGATAAAGAATACTCAAGTTCTTATACTTAAGGGAGTATAAGTATCATAAAAAATACATTGATGATAATTGTTGTCGGAAGTAGTATAAAGAATACTTATAGACAAGAGTGATAAAAGTAAAAATTCATTTTTTTAAACTTGTGAGATTAGTAAAACTCTACTAATTGTAAAAAAGAAGTGAACAAAGTACAAAATTTAAATAAATCAACCTGAGTTTTCTCTTCACTTATATACGGTAAATATTTATGTTAAACTACTCATCTACATTAAAGATTTTCAAAAAATTACTTTTTAACTACCTTTGAATGATATATTTACACTAATGCAAAATATGTCTAGGATACCTTTCAACAAAGGTTATTAAGACATTGTTGTTGAAAAAAAAAAAATATTTTTGTAATTAAATTGAACTTTTTTTATGACAATAATTGTGGAACCTATTTTTAAATGATAATTTTAAAATAACTATCATCATATATAAATACGAAAACGATTATTTTTAGAACCATTAATACGAAAATCATTATTTTTAAAATCATCATAAATCTTATTTAATCTACTCTTACATGCCATTTTCTTCACTTTCTCTCTCACATCTCCATGCTTGTCTCTCGTCACACTTTCATCACAAGTATCTCTTACTTCATTGTTGTTGTATCACCATATCACACAATATCATATTTTGCTTTCTTTCATCTTCTCTTTGTGTCCCACCATCAACTCATTGCTTTTCTTACTGTGTTACCACAACTTTTTCATTTCTATTCTCTCATAGTTCATGTTTTCTTGAATTTTAATATTATTCTTCATAGATTAATGTGGGGAGAAGTTTAATATAATATGGACCCTCGTCAAAATTATCATTGCAACACCGTATAGGTAGTAATATTGGTTTTTTTTTTTAAAAAAAAAAACATATAAGGTTGAAATTATAAATGTATTTCTATAATTTACATTTGACACTAGTTATCAACTATGGTTAATTATATTAATGACAATTCTTAAACTGATAATAAGAAAAGTAAGAAAATATTTTCTGTTTAGAGTGGTATTTACTTGATTGGATGCATTAAAAATTTGAATTATACATATTTAATTTGAAAAAAATTTAATATTTTTATTTGTATTTATAGATTATCTTATATACTATTGAACCCTTGAAATATTTAACAGCTTTAACTTCAAAAACCAATAGTGTTTAATCGTAGTTTCCAAAACCCTCACCCTTTGTCTTCCGTTTCAATGAATTATATTGGTTTTAATTTGAATGACGATAAAAATATTATTTTATTTTTTTATAAACTTGTGACGTAAATTATTATTTTTATTCATTTTAAAATAAAATAAGAATTAAAGTGAAATTTTCATAAGATAAAATACTAAACTAAATCTAAGTCAATAAATTAAAAAATATATATAAGTAAATCTAAAAAATTAAATAAAAATGTCCTATGTGTGTATTAATATATATTTTTCATAAAAGAGTGAACAAAGAAATCATGGCCAAAAGTAACTGAATGATCGATGATAAAAGCGAAATAATAAAATTTTGACCAAACAAAACCCTTGCATTATTTTCAGAAATGTGGTAATTAAATTATTAGTCACTGTGGAGAGCAGGAATGCGTAATGGGAAGTGGTGGATCTGAAAAGGAACCATTGAGTATTCGTTTGGCAATCCAAGCGTTTCCCGCTTCAGTGTAGTGCACTCCATCCCAACTAATGTACTTGGAAGGATCATCACAGGAACCTGCAAAAATTTCCTTACCATCGATCATTGCTTTGTTCCCACAGTACGAGTGGTACCCATCTTTATGATACCCGCAACAGATTTCTGAAGGGTCCACAAATCCTGCATTTCATTAATCTCAACAGTAATTAATTCACTTGACTTATTCCATTTGCTAATCACTCAACTGATTCCATGATTTCACCTTGAAATTTTCACACCGTAAAACATAATATATTCTCACATATCAATATAAAAATGACTAAATTATATATATTTTCAGATCAGATTCTAAATATTTTTTATTAATTTAAAACGTGAAACTCGATTCACCTATGTGAAAATTATTAAATTCGACTAATTTTCAAACAAATATGAAAAGTGAATCCCACTGACAAAAGAAAAATCTGACATTGGATTTTCCATTTGTTGATTCTTTGTGAATTCAGTTTTCACGCTATTTTTATCATGCATAAATTAAAACGATGTCGTTTGAAGTTTAAATAAACATCAACCGAGTTGTACAATTTCTACATAGATGAGTCTAATTGAACAAATTTCATGTCTTAAATAGAGTCTAAATTTCATGTCTTACCTAAAATTGAAAACAATAGCTATTTTAAATAAATCAAATTGGTCTAAATTTTAAAGATAAAACATTAAAATTCAAGAGCTAAACTGAAATTTATAAATAAAATATAAAAAAGTATAATTGAGCCTATGCAATACTTTACGTTGACTATAAATTTTAATTAAATTCTTTAGATGAGATCTTGTAAAATAGAAGAGATAAATAATATAAAATTTGCACATGAGATTGTAACAGTAATGAGGGTTTGAGAGGAGATTACCTTCTTTATTAGCATTATTGATTAGCTCATACTTAGCAGAGAACATGTCCACATAAACAAAGGAAGCATCTAGGAACTTTGCCCTCAGTTTAACCACAATATTCTTGAGCTTTTTATTAAACTCCCTGGCCATGTCGTTTTGATAATTGACACAGCCGTTTTGATCAACATAACCAGTCTCCGGAGTATGGTTCATGGCATTGTGCACGGGCATGGCCACTGGCAAGCAACCAATGGGGCCTGTGTTATGTATCCAAAATGTCCTTCCTCCTAGTTCATATAAATACTGGAAAACAAATCAAATTTTACAATTAATATACAAATAAAATATAATAAATAGTCTACTAAAACTAAAAATAAAAAAAAGAGAAAATATATTTAGATGAATAATAATTCATAAAATTAGGTTTTTGAAGTTCACTCAGATAAAATTAGCTTATGAAATAAGGTTTGTTCTCAATTTATATATATTAATTTGTTTATATCACATATGAATTAGACAATTGTGACAAAATAATTATAAAACGATATATGTGAATAAAATAGTATAATAATTTTATTAAGATAAATTCAGATATTATTATAAAATAAATTTTTAAATCTAACTTAATCTCATAAAATTAATTTATGAAATAAGATTTGATCACACTTTATATATATATATATATTAATTTGTTTATATATTTAAATGATTTACATCTCTAATAATAATTAAGAAAAGGTAGTAAAGATAAATTTATTAAAAAAAAAAAGTGGAGATATAAAAACTATACGATGAAGATGGACACTAGTTTCATTAAATTATAAAAGTAAACACAACTCATCAACTTCCATCACTTACTTCAACTTGTCCTGCAAAATAATCGACAATATCTGAGATCGCGGCATGAGAATCTTCTGTTCCCACTCTGTTAATAGCAGCAGCAATATCATTTTGCCCAATATCAAATGTGTAGATAGCCTTGGAAAAGTCCTCTGGTCTTGGAAATTGTTTTCTGAAGGAGTTTTCCCCCTCTGCATATCACATACACACATTTAAGTTATTACAATATGAAATTACCTGGTCAAAATTGAGGATAAGTTATATTATATGATGTGTATATTAATAATCTCTGAAAACCTTGATTGAAGAACTTTGCCGTGCGTTGCTTAAACTGGTTGAACTGTGCAGTCTGGATTTCAAAAGTGAAAGGAGTGCCACCCTCAAAGATTGTTCTATTTTGCCGCCGAATGGTTGATGATCCAGCAGCAAAGTTTGCGCCATGCCTATAACTTGTTCCTATTGAGTTTATGTAAGCACTCAACAATGGGAAACCGAGATGCTCAGCTGCAATCATAAATATGGCACCAAATCATTATTTTTAACGTTCTTGCAGTATAATACATGGTCTTTTATATTAGTTTTATCACTTTGTACTCATTAAGTTTGAAGATAAATAAATATGGAGAGAGATATACAAGAAAAATTCACATGATACTAAGCATTCATGTTGAATTCCAGCTTTATTCATGTGGTAAGAGATGTTTGTGTTAGTCGGTAATAACAACACAGACTGGTATTCAATCTTGGTGGCATAAAACTCATAGAAAGAAGGTAATTTTTTAGCTTGTGTTGTGTGTCACAACGTAACAAACAAACTGAAAACAACCAAACTTGTTATTAGAGGATCAAATAGTAGTTATACGTATTGAATTTACATATTACGAGATCTATTTTGTAAAAAATATGTATTCTATTCGATAGTAACCTTAGAGTGATGGAAAGGAGATTCTATGTATCGTCCAATGGACAAATTATTCCTTGATGGAAACAAAATAAATTCTGCGAACGAAAATAGAGCAAATGAATGTGAATGAAGAAACACTACCAATGAAATCTATGATAAGACGACCATCAGAAGCTCTACCCACAGGTTCCTGGAAGAAAGTTTCACCGTAGGGCGAAATCTCAGGGTAAAATGCTGCGGCCATGCAGCCAGTATCTGAATTGGAGTCACCAAAGTTGAAGATAGCTGGAAAATTACAAGGCTGTGAGTTAATTTCCTCAGCACCCATACTCACTAAGAAAGGTAATAATATAAAGGCAACAAGTAGCACGAGGGATCCCATTTTGTGATGGCACTGATCCGGAACCTTGGTTATGCCCAAGAGGTTTACTTGTTTATATAGTACTTGTCTTGTGGATGCGTACCCAACGGCTACAAGTCACGTGCGTCACAAATATTGGTATAAAAAATGAGAAGATTATGAAATCGAGTGTTTCGGCCAATCATTCAAGTTTTGATCACATAAGTTATTAGAAACTATGGCTTAATGATTTAACAGAGTTTATTACTCGCGGTTGTCTTGCCTCGAGAAATTAATGACTGATGAGGATATCTAAACTGCATTACTTAGAGGCGCTTCATTAGAAACTATTGAGTGGTCTCATATTTTTTCTAGCTATACATGTAACTAATCGAGATCTTACTCAAAATAGTTAAGAAGAATATAAATAGTAAATTGAAATATCATAACATAAATAATAACATCTTATAAATTTATAAAATTTATATAAATTATATAATTAAACTTAAAATATATAATATATATTGTTGAAATAAATATTAATAATAAATTAAAATTTGAAAAAATAAATAATATATATAAAAATTAAAAAGGGTGCAGATATTGAGTATTTTAGATATTGAGAAGAGAAAAATTATAATATTCTTTTAAAAAAATAGAAAAATATTTAATTTTTCTTTTAATTTTTTTAATTAGATTTTAAAAAGTAACTATTGAAATATATAATGTATATTGTTGAAATAAATATAAATAATAAATTAAAACATAAAAAAATAAATAACATATAGAAAATTTAAAGAATACAGATATTGAATATTGGGGATGTGAAAAAGTTTTTAGAGAAGAAAATAAATTATAATATTTAAAAAAATATTGGGATGTGAAAATATTTTTTTTTTTTTAATTTTCTTTAATTAACTTTTAAAATGTGACTATTGAAGATAAAAAGTGAACCTGTACTGTATTAGTGGCACTGTGGTACTTGAAGAAATAAATATCAATAGTAAATTGAAACTTGAAAAAATAAATATCAATAGCAAATTGAAATTTGAAAAAGTATATAGCAAACAAAAAATTAAGAGGAATGAAGATATTGGGTATTGAAAAATGGAGAAACTTTTAGAGAACAGGAAAAACTATAATTTTTTTTAAGAAACAGAGAAGTTTTTAATTTTTATTTTTATTTTGTTTAGTTAGATTTTAAAGAGAAACAGTTGAAGTATACAATGTATAGGGGTGTTCACAGTGCGGTTTGGTTCGGTTTTTTGCTAAAATATATCCTAACCAAATATAAAAATTATTTGCGGTTCGGTTTGGTTCGATTTGAAATAAAAAAAATCCGAACCAATCCAAACCAATTTTAACAGTTTGGTTTGGATTGGTTTTTACGATTTTTTTTTAATTTTTAATTTTATTTTTTTATCAATAATTAAATATTTTTAGTCTTTGAAACCCTGAACTTGACCCACAACCAAGTGCTCAATTGGGTTAGAACAAAATAAAATCATTGTAATGGAGTTTTTCAAATAAAGGGACACTAGGATGCGATTAACAAAATATAAGCTGCAACAGATGAATATTATTAAAAAAATAATAACTCTAGTAAAAATGAAATTAATTAAAATAAGAACCATAAACCCTAAACTGAAACCGAGAACCCTAAATCCTAAACCCTAAAATGAAACCGGGAAATAATAGAACATTTATTCAATGAAAATCGAAGATGAATCATAAGACAAATTGATGTGGAATTAAAATCAAAATATGAAAAATGAGAGAGGAAAGAATAAGAAAGGAAACATATTAATGAGTGAATGAAATAAAAAAAAAAAAAAAACTTACCACTTGGGATAAAAAGAATGATTATATAGAGGGTGAAATAGTGTGGTGAAGATGGATTTGAATAAGAGTTAATAATGAGATAATAAAATCAGAGTAAGAGAGTTTCAAGTAAGGAATCTTAAGATACGTCTAACAAAATGAAAGTTGTAATAGACAACCGTATGTTTTTTTTGCAAAATAAAATTAAAAATAAATATAATATTACATAATAATTGCAGTTTGGTTCAGTTCGGTTTAGTTTTGAAATACCAAACTGCAAACTGAACCGAACTGTGCGATTCTAAAAAAAAAAATCCAAAATGATCCAAAAACTTGCGGTTTTAATTGGTTTGCGATTTTTTGGATCGATTTTCGGTTTTTTTTTTGGGTCGGTTCGGTTCTGAACACCCCTAATGTATACTCTCAGATTAAGTGAGATTAGAAAAGAATGAGAAAACCCTAAACCTAAGAAAGTTTGAAACTTTACATCTTTGCACAACATCTTATGACATCCGCACACGCCGTCGTTGCGTTATCTGTTCTGTCCCATCACATAACGTCTTTCTGGGCATCGCGCATAGTGTGACAGTATCTACTTCGTCCCATCGCATCACATAACGTCTTTTTGGGCATCGCGCATAGTGTGATAGAGAAGATGATGTATGCGACTTTTCAATGTCAAAGATCATTTTACAGCAATTTCCGATTTTTCCCGACGATCCTAACGATCTGAAGAAAAATCTGATCTTTTTGGTACGTAAACACGAAAATTCTAAAAAAATCGTAAAATCGAACGATCTTACTATTTAAATCGCGATTTTAACAATCTTGCATGTAACTATTCGATATTCTTATTTGTTATTTATTATGATTTATTTAGCTTTTGTTATGTTTTTCTCTTCTTTTTTTTCAGTTACCAGATCCAATTCGCTATGTGAATTCGCTATGTGAGTAATACATGGTGAAGATATCTCTATCTAATATCTGCCGAATAATATATAAATACATATTAAAAAAATTAGTAAATATAATTCTATTCAACATTTTTCATTTCTTTAAAAAGTTTCTATATAATAATCACAATTCCTTTATATTCAAGAATCTAACAATTATCAAGCATTAATCAAATCATATTTTTCTTTCAGTTAAATTTTAATTCTAAATTAAATAAATATAAAGCATAAGTTTAATCAAACAAATTTTGTAAATTAAAATCATGCAAGTTTAAAATAAAAATAACTCATACATTATCTTATTTTTTAAAATAGTTTGATATATTTATTAAAATAGTTTATAAATTTTTTTAAAATAATTAATAGTTTTAATATGTTTTAATAAAATTATTATTATCTTATTGTTGATAACTTTCTTATTGTTCAGGATTCTTGTAGTTATCCATTATTTTATTAAAGAATATTTTAAGTACCAGTTGTTGCAAGTACTGTAGGAACTAGATTATTGCACTAAAGAATGTTTTGATGAACTAGAATTGTAAATCCATCAAGCGAATTTACTTCTTACTTGATAGTCATATCCCACTAGTTGACAGTGGTTCTCTTAATTAGCTAATCTCTTGTGAATCAGCTAATTGACTAGAACAATCTTTTATTTGATGTATGAAATTATCAACATCATTTTTATGATTTCCAACATATCCAACATTGGAGACTTAATTCTATATTCTACTTGTAACTATTAACTAACATCTATTTTTAAGTCTCTCCTCTTTAGATAGAATTAAAGAAGTAGATAGAATTAAAGAAGTAGAATGTGTGTCACCAACTCAAGATATAGATTAAGATAATTCGTGAGAAAAAAGAAACTTTCAAAATCTTCATATAAAAATAAATGTTATTTTATATCTAAACTAAATAAATTAAATTTGAAATTATTAAATAAAAATAGATAAATCACATGTGTCTACCTTAATCTATCATTGTCAAATTAAATATATTCTTATACGTGTTTATTGAAAGACCTAATCTACATGTACGGTACGACTAAACTCCTGAGTTTACAAATAAAATACAATATAATTATTAACTAATGAATGCAAAAAAAAAAAAAATACTAGCAAATTGTATTCATACCAATCAAATATCATGTTCTTGCAAATTGATTAAGGTACCTATGTGAAAACTTTTACCTTTTTCAAAGGCTTTATTCTTTTTAACCATATCACACTTTGTATAATACAAAGACATGTTTCACTTAGTTAGGAGACTATTCCAAACATTATTCTTAATTTATTTTGGCTTCTTACCATTTTTTTGGCTTCCTTAAACATTTGTGAGAGTCTATAAGAAGCTCTACAATGAAAATTTATTTTTATTCAAATTTATTTTTATTCAATTCTCATCTTCAAGATTCCATGTGAGCTTCCTCTATTCAAGTATAAAAAGAATAAAATAATCATAAGTATGACATAAATCAATAATTATAGATTTAAATCGTACAACATATAGGTTAGCTAATTTATAGAATATTTTTAACCAATGATAAGTAAGAATATAATAAAATTTGAAACTTAAATAGATGGAAGAACATCTCTTGATCAACCTTCAGGATTGCTCCCATGGAAGCCATGGCTCACAAAATTGATGCTTAATGGTTATTGTAATGGCCTTTGATGCAATTCTAGATGGGAAAAATCTATGATAGAAAAATCAGTCATACAATAAACAATATTTAATTAATAATAAATTATATTGATTTAAATTATATTTAATTATTACCCTCCTCCAACAGGTTGAACCATAGGATGATTAACAAATGAGACGGCATTCTCCCGTGGGGTGATATGTGATTCAATTATACATTAGGACTTGGATTAACTTTGGATGTTAAATGTGTGCCTAGAATATCTAGGAGTATTGGGGGACCAACAATTAGGAAGGGGATGATGTAGGTCTAACAAATGGGAATGAGATAGCTCTAGGTGTTGGACCTAGTTTAGATGTAACAAGTGGGGAAGAGGATCGTGTAAATTTAATAGCATGGGCTTGAGATGGTGTGGATTCACCATAAATGTGTATTGGAGTCGATCCAAAAGCATCAGCTATAGTAGACATGGACCCAAGAGTCTTGGATGAAGTGAATGGAATATTTGATTGTTCTAAATTTTGGGAGATAATAGTTTCACCACATAACGTTGTTTCCCCTTCGCCTTATTGATACTAGGTAATGGAGGAAGAAGAGGGTCACAACCTCTTCATGACATCTATAAATACAAATAATATTACTAATTAGATTTTATATTAAATTTTTAATAACAATTGATTCATCCAAAATAGAAAGTTATATGAAGAAATGATAAAAACAACATTCAATAACAAATTAGTCATACAAATACCTAACTAAATTATACCTATGCAAAACATATATCTAACATGTCTAATTAGATTCAGAGTTAGAGATGTTAAAGTCATCTCACTACAAGAATAAGCTTATTTACCCATGAAATATTTCCTACGAACTTTTTTTATGAAAAAAAATTAATTACCCAGTGAATATTTTCCACAGATATTTTTTTTATGGAAATTTTCATAAATTTTATTGTGGGAAATTTTTTCATGAAAAAGTTTCCCATTAATTTGTTTGTGGAAAATTTCTTATGGATTTGTTTGTGATAAATTTTCCATGGATTTTTTGTGGAAAATAATTTTTTACTAGCCTTTTACCTACAAATCTGTGATATTGGAAAGTTTGTGGTAGATTTGTGAGAAAAATTATATTTTCCACTAATTTTAAATATTACCCACAAACTTGTTTCATGGGAAATAGAATTTTGTTTTTAGTTTTGGATTCATCCTTTATATCTTCTTCTGAATCAAATCATCTTTAGAATATTCCTCTATATTATTTTCTACTAAGTTAAATAATCTTCAAATTCTTCCTCTATATTATCTTCTTCTGAGTCACTTGTTTCTTCATCAATTTGTTCTTGATATGATGATACATTTTGAATGTCCACTTCTTTAAAATTAGCTTCTACATCTTGCAATCCAAAAACTTGTTCCACTTCAATCAATCCATTCACATGTGACATTTCACCCACTTTGTATGACACTTCACTTTTTGTGAGGTTAGATTCTATGCGACCTCTAGGCTTCATTTTGTTTGCAATAAACTAACCACTTTTTTCATTGTATGATGTTGGATACGAAACATATTACACTTTTTGTACATTATGTGCAATGAATGGATCAAATAGCATATATCTTCTATCCATTTGAATATCCATAATACCATATTTCAAATTCACTCTTGTACCTCTACTTGATGGATCAAACTAATGACAATAATATAACACTATTTTCTTAGGAAATGTTGAGGAATTGTACTATAAATCATATATGTGTTGAATGATCCCATAGAAATAATCTTCACCTCCTTCTATAAGGTCCTTTCAATGAATCCCACTATTTATTGTTCTTTTTCCCTAACTCCATACATGAGTGTGAAATTTGTACCTATTTACAAAGAATGTGTGTCACTCTTTTACACATGTTAGAGGATCATATGATAAATCTCTTAAGTGTTGTTTCCTCACAAGCTCATTATGAACCTACAATCATCATTATATGGGGTCATTATTAAATTAAAGGGACATGGAAAGGATTGATGTAATAAAAATCACAAGTGCATACTTGTTCCTTAAACCATGATGGAAAACTTGCATATAAATGACTCGTTGCATTTGATTGCAATTTGTTGTGATTGTAAGGAGGGGTTGTCCACATGTGATCGATCAATGCATCTTACTCAAGGTATGACTTAATTTTACTACAATTGATCAAGACATGAACATTAGCTAAGTTCAACTCTTTATCAATTAACCAACAAGTTAACTCCCTCCCATAATGACATTTAGGTTGGTCAAAGACAAATAACATTGATGTGTGCATGCCACTTTTAATGAACACTTCATTTATGATATTTCTTCATGATAAAATGAAGCTTTTGAAATAATAGAAACAAAAATTATTTGTCTCGCGATGCAAATAAGATGTGCAAATTGATCTTTCAACTTTTGTCTTATTCTTTATTGAACATTTAGTAGTTCTCATGAATCTATGGAATGAAATAACTATTATTATAGTTGAGAAATTATAAGTCACCAAACTTAAAAATAATTGAAGATGTTATTTACCTTCAAAGGGATACCTCCACCTATATTGAATTGGACCACCTAATCTTTACTTCATATGATAGATGAATGGGGAGATGTTCCATACAATCAGAAAATCCTGGGGTTATATTCTTTTCAACTTGCATAGAATAATTGGAATGATTTCTTCCAACCTAATAAGGTCGTCATTTTTAAAGTTGTAGAATATAAATCTTCTAAAAAAATGACTTACCTCAATGAGGGAATTTAGAACATGAGTTGGTAATGAATTGAATGCAATAAGAAGTAAGCATTCCATGAATATGTGACAATCATGACTTTTCGTTCCATACACCCTTCTCATGTTCATGTCAGCTCACATTGCCAAGTTAGAACAATATCCATCAAGTATCCTAAGTTGTTTCATTCACTCACAAACATGTTTTATTTGCTCTATGTGAGGGTGTAATTTGCTCTATGTGAGGGTGTAATTTTCTTTTGGTTTTAACACCTTTCCATTAGCGTATGACTTTTGCTCCAAGTCTCTTTGCCTACAATACAAAGATAAGTCCATTCTTACATTTTCATTATTTTTTATCTTTCCATTTACATTCATCAGTGTTAAATATGTTGGCAAAGAAATTTTTCTTTATATTCATAACATCAAGATTATGTCTTAATAAATTATCTTTTTAATATGAAATATCCCAAAAAATTCTTTTCTTTGTCCAATTATGTCACTCCCTATAACCATGTATTCTTTACACTCCCTTTTCGCTCACTTTAGGTAATTTCCTCACTCAATTCCAAATATGTCTAGGTGTCAAACTAGGGGATGGATCATCAATCTCAACTTCTCCCTTCCTAAATGCATATTTATTCCTCCTTAATGCATGATTATTTGTTAAAAACCTATGATGATAGTCAAACTAACTATTTCCCCCTCCATAATATAATTTGAATGCCTTGGTATGATCCATTCAATAAGGACATGCCAATTTATCCTAAGTTCCCCAACCAGACAACATACCATAAGTAGAAAAATTATTAATTATCCACATTAAAATGACCCTCATCATGAAGTTTTGTTTCGTCGACACATCGTATGTGAGGACAACACATTATAACTACTTCAAGTCATCAATCAAAGGCCCTAAAAAAAATCAATACCTACCTTTGGATTGAATAGACCTGGTACGATACAACTTAAAAATATATAAGGTGTCAACATGCATATTTCTAGAGGAAGATTATATGTAGTCACAATGATAGACCAACATCAATACGGTACATGTGATGCTTGAACATATGGATTAAACCTATCAGAGCATAAACCCAATCTAACATTATATTGCTCAAAGGCAAACTCTGGATATACTCGATTAAATTCTTTCGAAGTTTCACCATCACATGGATGACATAATACACCATTATTATTTTGGTTTTTATAGTGCCATGACATTGCTCCTTTTGTTTGCATCGATGCATACAATATTTGTAACCTTAGAATTATTGGTAAATAGAACATCGTCTTTATATGATTGGATTTTCTATTACTTGTTCTTATATTCTGATCATGACACCTTATGAAAAATTTTGTATTCAAGTGATGCTCCATCATTCTTCCCATATTCATTATTATACAAAAACATACATCCATCCACTCAACAATCTTTCTTCTTAGTGTATAATCCCAATTTCGACACTAAATTCTTGGTTTCATAGTAAATTTTAGACAAACTTCTTGCAACAGAGGGTGTTACTTCAATAAGCAATTTTGATATAAAGTCCAAATATTAATCAACAACATTCTAATTAGACTTGAAGGATAAAAGTTTTACACACACTGATAATTTGGACTCTAATACCCCTCTGTACAAAGGCTTATTTGCATCAACCAATAGATTATAGAATCTTAAAATTTTTTATTTAGAATCTCTTCCATGTTACTTGTATTTGATGGTTGAAATAACTCATGTTGTCTAAGAGCATAAGATATCATATCCTATGTTGACATAAATGCGGAATCTGATACATAATCTACATCATTGATCCTCAATCTCATATTATTATCATCATTATTTAAATCAAATTTAAGTATTTGTTCACCATGATCGGTCTAAATAAAATAGTTTAACTTAAAACCATTTTTTAGAGGTAAACCCTAACAATTTTGTCCTTCAAAATCCTTGTATAGTTGCATTTAATGTAATGACATTCAATTCCCCCATCATTATGATAAGAGTCTTATTTAGAAGCTTTGCGTATAAATTCTTCAACTCACATCATAAATTATTCTTTTAAAACACTTCTTTCTTTATAACACCTATCATAACTCCATCCTCCATCCTCGATTTGAAGAAAAATTATCTATGTTTTATAAAAGAAAAATGCGAAAAATTATAAAAGAAAAATGGAATAAAAAGTTTATATGAAAATTTATCCTAAAGTTAAAATTATTTTAATATAACAAATTCATCTTCATTATATACACCATATAAGAACTTGTTTGAAAAAAAAATAATGAAAATTTCCTTCCAAAATAGAATATTTTAGTCCAATAAATTTATCTTTATTATATACTGAAATAGAAAAATTTATAAGTGAAAAAAAAAATAGAAAAAAATATACAAAATTTCTTCCTAAAATTTAAATTATTTTTCGTCATATATATATAAATATATATATATATATATATATATAAATATACATATATATATATATATATAAATATATATATATATATAAATATACATATATATATATATATATAAATATATATATATATATAAATATATATATATATATATACCCTCTATATTACTTAAAATGTACTAAATACAGCTGATAGAAAAATCTTAAATACCATAACCCAAAGCAGATAAATTTACAATAGCATAATTGAAGCATAAGGATGAAAAGTTGAAACCAACTCATCTTCCAATAACACCAATGTGGCACTTGCACTCAGAATATGAAACAAAAGGTGGGATCAGTAATTATAACGTCTTCAATATGTAATCCGTAAGAAAAGGAAAAGAAAATATAAAACCAAATTAATAAAAAAGAAAAGGTAAGCAAAGGAAAAAAAAAAGGTTGTGTGTGGTAGAAACGGTGACAACGGTCAACAATTGGTTGAAAATAATAATATAATATTTTATTAATATTTAAGGTAAAGAGAAGATCTTTTTTAGTCCCTTTAAAATATTTTCAGTTAAATATTTATGGATGACATTACAAACCCTTCAAGTAACATTCTAAATTTTATCCTCTCTTTTTAGATTTTTATTTTTTTCATGTGGCTAACTTTTTTCTCTTAACTAATTATCTCCAATTACTATTACTTTGTCTTTTTTTAATTTAACTTCTTTTATCTCCATATCTTAATTATATTTTAACATTTTTTTAATAATTATCAAATCATAAAAATAACCTTACATTACAATAATGGTTCATTGTTATTACAAAAATTATTTATATATTAAAATATTTATTTATGATAAATTTAATTATATAAAAAGAAATATGTATATTGAGTAATGCATACACTAAAATACTAGTCATAAATCTAAACTTCCCTTTTTTAGTGTTTTCTAGAAATTAATTTTTTACAGATTAAATTATTGTAATTTTTGTATATTAAACCTATAATTTTATTTTTATTTATCTCCAATATTTTTAATTAGTATCAAATTAAATTTAAAATTTTATATACTATAAGAATAAGTTTAATTATGTATGAAATATTTTTTACGGACTTTTTTTTTGAAAAAAAAAAATAATTACTCATTAAATATTTTTCACAGATTTATTTTTATGGAAATTTTTCATAAATTTATTTGTGGGAAATTTTTCATAAATTTGTTGTTTGTAGGAAATTTTCCATAGATTTTTTGTGAAAAATATTTCCTATATTTTCTACTAGCCTTTTAGCTACAAACTTCCCACCACCATTGATGCATCCTAATGAAGCAGAAAAGACAACATTCATCACAGAAGACTGCAACTTCTTTTACAAGGTGATGCCTTTCGGACTCAAGAACGCTGGCGCCACATACCAAAGGTTGATAGACCGAATGTTTGAAAAGCAGCTTGGAAGAAATATGGAAGTTTATATGGATGATATGGTTGTCAAGTCAGACTCTTGTGACAATCATATTAAAGACTTAGACGAAATATTCTCGATCTTGCGAAGATATAATATGAAGCTGAATCTGGAGAAGTGTGTTTTTGGTATGTAGGAGGGGAAGTTCCTAGGTTTCATGCTGACCAGCAAAGGAATAGAAGTAAATCCGGATAAATGTCAAGCTGTTATTGACATGAGAAGCCCAAGCAATATGAAAGAAGTACAAAATTGGTGGGATGTCTGACGGCCTTATCTCGATTCACACCTGTCATGACCGACAAGATCCGCCCTATGGTCAAGCTGCTAAAAAAGGCATCTAAGTTTAAGTGGGATGAAAAGTGTTAGGCAAAGTTTGATGAGATAAAAATATTTTTGGCTTCTCCACCCATCCTACAAAGGCCATAACCTAGCCGAGAGCCCATTCTTTACTTGTCGGTCTCGGACAACATATCAGCTCAGTTTGGAATATCATGAGTGATCCCTCTCGGGAGGGGGAGTGGCCGACTTCTCAGTCTCTTTTGGACCTTCCGACTCGTCTGGAATATCATCAATGGAGACAAGCTCTCCCTTGTACACATCCAGCCCAACATCAAAACGAGCCGAATCCAAAGTGACCCCTCGGTCATTGAAGAAAAGGGCCTGGCAGACACCCTTCTGAAAGCCGATTTCATGCTCATTAAGAAGAACACACTTAAACCTATCACATTCCTTCTCCGCAGCTACACTTGCCGAAAGGGCTCTAGACAAATTCTTCTTTAGACCCTTTACATTGTCTTTCAGCCTCTTCTTTGAATGGTCCATTAGGCTGAACTTATTTTGCCAAGTTGCATTGCTTAAGTCCAAGGCAACAACTTTTTCCTCTGAAGCAGCAGCTTTCTCCTCCAGAGCAATAGCCTTGTCCTCCAATTCTTTTACCTCGACATTCAAAGATGAATTAGCCTCTAAGGCATCTTTCAAAGAAGAGTCGGTCTCCCCCAACTCGTGCCTAAGACGAGCCACCTCCCAACTATTATCAGACTTAGACCACTCGGTTATCATGCGACGCCCTAGTAGCAAGGCTCGCGTCAGGAGTTCCGCGAAGGAATTGCAGACATCTTCCCTCTCAACAGTCTCAAAAAATTCCCTCTCGGCCAGGGACAGATTAACATTTATTTTCCTGTTAATTTGCAAGTCCGAGCCAATGAACCAGGAGGGGGCGGAAGAGCTGCTTCCTGGATTGGTGGAGATCTTAACCCTTTTCGGTGTGGGATCCTCCCAGTGGTGCTTACGAGACTCTTTGTCTTTTCTCTTGTGCTTTCTTTTCTCTGTCTCATTTGACCGATACCCACTAGAGTCTTCAACCGAAATGGGGTCGGCAGTGGCCTTGGTTTGCTCGGCCTTCTCCATCATCCACCTTCAATAAAACTTGAAGGCATTCTTGATCATATCCATCTCGGCAGCCATAAGACCTAGTAATAAACAAAATATTCAGCATTGTTAAAAAACTTTAACCCAAAGCAAAAACAAAGAAACAACACTCACCATCAATGTCAACAGGACCTTTAGGGGAAATGAAATCCCCTAAGAAGCGACGTGCTGGCAGTCGGTGGGGAAGCTCGTCGAGAAGCTCTAAGACCTGTCGGTCATACTCAAACATTTGAGTACGCGACCAAAAACTATACCTAAGGGGATCCCCTATCCAATATAAGGGAAACCTAGGCTTATTGTCACGAAAGAATAAAGGAATTCTGCCATCTTCGATGACGATTTTAAAGAAGTCACCCTTAAAATTCTTATAAGAGGTGGTGAAAGGTTTGAAGAGAAGGCAGGAAGGTTGACCAATCAGAGAAACCCAAGTCATTTCTCTAGTCACTCGGGAACTAAAATGGTGAAGAGACACAGGGGAAGTGGGGGTTATTGAAAAAGCTTGGCAAAGCACTCGAAAAGCTTGAAGGGCTGCCCAACTATTCGAATGAAGTTGGGAAGGGACTATGTTCAAAATACGAAGCACCCCAATGATAAAATTGTCGAAAGGGACACAGACATGAATATCCGAGAAGAAACACGAATACATTTAGAAGAAGTCCCAGTTTGAACCCTCCCAGCCATGACAAACGTGCTCTATCGGCCCACAACGACGTGCTACAATTACCCCATCCCCAAAGCCCTCAACTAGTACATCATGCTCTTCGACGAATTCCCAAATGGCTCTCACCCTACTAAATCAGGAAAAATATCTAGTAACACCAGGGGACACCCACTCGTACCCACTCCGCTTAGGAAGATCATGACGAAACCACTCGTCCTCGAATAAGGGACTGGCTGCACTTTCAGTTGCAGCCTCCCGGATTGTACTAGTCGGCGTAAGGTTAATGTCCTCTCGGACAATAAGATTCCCTTATGAGGCCTCAACAATGCTCTCTAAAGCCACAGAGCTTACTCGAACACCTTCCCTCACCGACGACACCGACACCCTCTCGAAGGCAGAAGAAGAAGAGAAAGAAGACATACTGAATAAATTTTTGAAGAAGAAAGCTAGAAAATGAAGCAAAGCATGACACTCTACCTTGCCTAGTTATGTATAGAAGATAGGAGGGAAAACCAAGCATCGCCAACCCTCTCTCGCATTAAAAACCCCACTTAAACCATCATTACTCTATACCTCGAGCCCTGTGCCTAATAGAAGAACGCAGGAAAACCTTTCAACTTCCCAATAACCAACCTCCAGTTCAAAAGTAACCACCCTACAGTTACTTCTTAATAACAAACCCTTATTTTTCCTTAAGTGTAACTGCTTGGCAGTTACTTCTTTTTCAAATCTCTTCATTTCCGTTTAACCCTCAAACCACAAGCAAGCTCTCGGCCTGACTGATCATTCGAGACTTGGGGGCTAGTGTACGAATAGGATATCTAGTAACCTCTCGGTTATCCCTAAGCTACCTTAATTAGAAATAATTTAAGCATAAACAGTGAATAATCCGGGAGCCTCTCGGATTACCTTAAACTTGGCCTAACCACGGATTACTTAAGCATAATTAATGTCATTAGGCCAAAAAACAAACCAGGTATCACCCTAATCTAAGCCCAGTACTTTGACCCATTCTACGAGGTTATAAATAGGTAATAAATGATGAGGTAATATTGGATTCTCTCTTATGATTTTATGGTAGCTTATCATTATTTATGAAATACATACTGACTTGATCGTCAGAGTATAATCAATAAGTAGCTTCCCATTCGGTGGACGAGAAACTTTCGGCATCAAATAGAAAAAGTGACGTGAAAGTCTCTTTGAAATAATAAGCCTTACTCTTAACCTCTAAGTAAGAACAAGATATAATAAGAAGAACATATAATTTAATTCTTATTCCTTTCACTCTTTTTCACTTTATGTGATTTTTATATTAATATTATTACATTTTCTTTCTTTTTACATGTTATGAATTTTTTAATATAAAAAGCAATTCATATTCATAGATGTAAGATATAAAAGGAATTTTTTTTTTTCATTTTTCATTTTTAATTTTTAATGAATTTAATTTCATCTATTCCTTAATTCTATTCGATAATAACCTTTTTATCAAATATAAGTTCCATTATAAGTTATAGAGCTTATAAATCAATCTATATTATATTTTTTCTTTTTCTTTTTTATTTAAACTTCCGGAGTTAGTCTTTGCCTTGTTTAATTGAGAAAAAAGAATACATAAATTGAATAAAAAATTGAAAGAATTCACAGTAAATTACAATGAAGAAAAAAATATATTATTTCGAAAGGATATTCATTACTAAGATTAGAAGAAAAATATATTACTTTTTATAAATACACTAAAGATCACTTCAAGTTATGTTATGACTATAACATTCAGATTTCGAAATCAAATAATATCCCATTTATAAAAATTGAAAGATTTTGAAAGGGAGGCTCTATTGCCACTCCTCATTCTTCTATTGTCACTTCTTTTTATTCATTTTTTTTCTATTTTTCTAAAATACCCTTATTTAATTTGTTGTCTATTGCAACTCCCACTCAAACTATCCCACTCCCATGGTTACTCTCCTTTTCAACCCTAAATTCATTTTAGCGCTAAAACTCTTCTCTGCATCAATTATTTTCACCAAAACTCTTATTCTCCTTACTGTTACTCTCTTATGTTATGGAAGAAGGTGAAGCTCATGTTACCAATGAAAACATGGATTCACATGACGTTGAACCTCCTAATTCAATAGAAAGCTTTGAAGCAGAGATGAATTCATATTTTCAAATGATTGTCTCAGGTTTGATTTTTTTTTTATTACTAGCTTTCTATATCCTTACTGTAATTTCTTCCTTTCAAGAAATTCTAAATTTTCACTTATGTTTTTATCTTGCAAATTGCAATTTCTATATTAGAAAGGGGATTTATGGTTCAATTAATTGCATTTTGGGGTTGAGGGATTCATGATTCATTCTACTAGTTTTTTTCCCCCTAAATTCATAATTTAGCATATTTTGCAGCATGCTCAATTGCTTGTTCTCTATTGTTGATTGCTCTCCATGTTCTAGAGTATGGACTATATACAAGTTAAATGATTGATGTTAATCAATAACGTGTACCTTGCTTCTTAGTGGTCTATGTACCTTACTTGTTCCATATCAATTGATTGATTACTTCCTATTTCTTGTTATATCACTCAATTGATTTAGTTAGCAACATATTAGTAGACAATTTAGTTTGTTGGCTGCATTTTCATTCAGTTAACTGCATATAAGCTCTAATACAATTGTATATATAAGACTTTGATCTGTTAGCTGCATTTTCACTTTTTTTTTCTTTTTTAAAATTTTTGTAGGTACTTATTCAGAAGGTTTATTGAAAAATAATTATCTTCAACTTCTTGAGAAAACTTATAATACCGGAGAAGAGCTTGTCGAGAGTGTTCGTGGTATTGCTTTCTCTTTAGAATGTGTAACAACAATAAAGAGATCTAAGAAATATGCGTATGTCATTATTGGATGTGATAGAGGAGGCACTTATAGAAATAGAATTAATGTTCCCTTAGAGCAGAGGAAGAGAAAAACTGCATCTCATCTCACCAATTGCCCTTTTGAGATTTGTGGAAAGAAGAAAAAAAGAGATAGTGCTTGGAGGGTTGAGATAAAAAATGTATCACACAATCATGAATTATCTAATGATATCTCAGGACATCCATATGTTCGTCGCTTTTCAGAAGAGGAAATAACAAGAATCAAAGAAATGATCATCTTTGGTATACCTCCACGACAAATTCTGACTTCACTTCGTTTGAAGAACACAGATCTTCGATCAATAGCAACAACTCTCTATAATACTAGAGCTAAAATTATTAGGGAGAGCCTAGCTGGTCTTACTACGATTGAAGCACTGGTGGAAGAGCTTGGAAGTGGTGGTTTCTTCTATGAAATTGAATATAACCAAGAAGGTCGTTTGACTCATGTATTTTTTGCTCATCCAATTTCTATCACATTATCAAAAAGTTACCCAAATGTATTTGTGATGGACTGCACTTACAAGACCAATAGGCACAAAATGCTTCTACTGTATATAATAGGAGTCACTAGTTTATACATATTATGTCTATTTTGGAGAGAAAACAAATTTGACACAGATAACATATATATGAAGGATGCAGTGCTGTAATATTGTTGTCATTTTTTTTTTACAGTGATATTATTGTGTTTATTAATTAGTATGAGACCAAACATATATTTGCGAAGGAAAAAAAAGATGATCGTGATGGTGTGACTGGCTATGATCTGGGAAGGAAGCCAAGGCAGTACTTGGTGGTGGATTTCTTTTAGAATGTACAAGCGTCGTTATTCCATAGGGAAAGTGGAGTGTTTATAGAAACAATTGTTATATTAATTTATTTTTAAGAAAAAGAATGTGGGAGTTACAATAGACAACAAATTAAATAAGGGTATTTTAGGAAAATAGAAAAAAGGTAAGTAAAAAGAATGACAATAGAAGAATAAAGAGTGGCAATAGAACCTCCCTTTTGAAAAATAAAAACTTTTTTTTTTTAAATCTTTCAATCGGTACATTAAATAAATAGGACAATTCTAAAGCTTTTTGTACAATTTTATTTCTAGATAAGTCCAATTGTCATCCATACAGAAGGCAGTACACCTAAAGAAAAGCTAATTTGCCAGCTTTATTTGCAATTTCTGGTGGAGTGAAATTTTCTTCAATACGAGAGTCAAGGAATAAACCCCATGTTCTATTGTTTCCATATAAACGATACTCTCATAAGTAAGGATTCGACTAAAAATACCCCATTCTTGAACTCCTAATATTATTCTGATAGATTGAATCTCGTTCATAGGTATTTTTAGAATAATACGACGATTTTTTCCAAGAAATTCCCAACGAACAAACCATACTTTTTTCTTTTTTTTTTTATCGAAGATATCATAATCACCACCTATATCCCACGAAAGAATCCACCACAAATAAAAACTAATAAAGAGATCCCAATTCCATAAAAAGCTATGGTGGCCCTTGTGGAATAAATGAAAAATATATATAGTCTGGAAAAAATGAAAAATTACTAATTTTCTCATAGAAGATGAAAAAATCCATACCAAGATAACTGGAAATTGCAACCAACAATAACTCCAATAAACCTAAAAAAAATGATAAAGGCCGAAAAGATATTGTTTATTTTTCGAAACTTAGTTATAAAATAGAACATTACTTCTTTGCAACGTTTTTTTATTATACTCATTACCTCCTATAAATATAAAATTATTAATAATTAAAATTGTGGAATAAAACATCGCAGAATTTGAATTTATTTTTCTTTGTTTCTCTTTTAAATGTAAACATTTAGGAGGAATTCATGGAATTGTTTCCAGCTCTAAAAAAATATCTATAATATTTCTCCCTGACCCTATATCTAAAAAATCTTGCTTTTTTAATATGAAAAAAAAAAAATAAAGAAACCATTGTAATTGTCGAAAATACTAGACCCACTAAATGAATAAAAATGATGGAAAATTTATCATAAAATAGGTATCTCAATTTACTATTTGTATTTTATACATATTATTCTTTTTATCTATTTTTATTAAAAAAGACAATTTATAATAACTCAAATTTCTATATCTTTATCATTAGATAACTTTTATTTTAAAAAATTTAGTAGGATTGATTTAATTTTATAGTTATGCATTCAAGATAAGATTTCTTTTCTTTTTCAACCCTAATACTTTAATTGATAATTTTTGAGAATTCTAACGAGTTAT
Organism: Macrotyloma uniflorum; assembly: GCA_016859785.1. Lineage (NCBI taxonomy): Eukaryota > Viridiplantae > Streptophyta > Magnoliopsida > Fabales > Fabaceae > Macrotyloma > Macrotyloma uniflorum. The sequence goes on from BDMB01000165.1 coordinate 68,106, forward strand.
TCTATTAGTAATCTTTCCAAATTCTTATAAGTTCATAATGCAGTGGTCTCCATCATAAGTTGAACTATAATTATACTTGTTATTTTGAGTTTGAATCGTGATTAGCAATGATACCTCCTTAATCCGTGTTTAAGAGTTATAATCGTATTTTGTTTCTAAATCCCTGTTTTAATAGTTTAGGTAGACGCGTTTCCTTATCCCTAATGATTGTAGATTCTCTGGGCCTTCACTTCACCTACAAATAAACCACTAAAGATATATTTATCTTTTGCCAAAAACTTATAACCCTGAAATTGGACATTTGATAAGATTTATATTAATAGCTATTTTGTCTTATTTATTCTCTTCAATAATTACAATTTTAAATCATTAAACTATCCATCTTTTCCTTTTTTCTTATACTGCTTAAATTAACCTATATTTTTAATTAGTTGATATTGGTCTTGTTTTACAAGTTTGTGCTTAATTGCTTTTTTTTTCCCACTAGATATTATATTGCTTTTGTATTTAATTCAATCTAAAAATAGAAGACCCCGAAGAACAGTTTAGGCAAATCTTGTAAAATTCGTATAGAAGATTAAGGCTTATTCGAATGCTTTAAAGGTTAAATCGGCCTTCAAATTCGGAATACAAATTGGGCTCTCACAGGAACTGAGCAATAAGAAAAAAAAGTTTGGGTAGAAAAATGGTATTAAAATGTATTGACTCCGAAACATCTGAAAATTATTAAAATGTCATTATATTTTATTCGAAAGAATGTCATTGTATTATATCTTAAAATAGTCTATAGTGTAGAATTTTTCTTAAAATTATTTCTTATTTTTCACATTTTTTAATATTTTCCTATTTATTACTTTATTTAGATAAGATTATTAATATAAATAAGATAACTGTTCTAGGTTTTATTATCAGATTATGTTTATTGTAAGTCCTCATAATTATGTAGGTTTAAACTATTGTGATTCAATGACATCAGCATGTAAAATAAATTTGTTAATCGCCATCTATAATAAATGTGCTAACTTTTATAAGTCGTGTCGAATAAATCAGTTTAAACAGAACTCTCTTTACTTCAGAGAATATTGGTTCAAATAAAAAAATAAATTAATGTGTGCACTAATGTATGTTCATAATATTCCCATATAATGTTATGAATGGATTTTTGTAATAATTAGTTTGTTAATGTAGTTAGAGTAGTAATCACAGTTAGTTAGAAACAGTGCACGTTAAATAGTAAAATCCTATACGTGAACAGTGGCTCTATGTTATACCCTGTTTTACAATCAGAATTTTTCTAATTTTCAAAATTGTTTTTACAAGGAATTCGAAACGTGTGTGGGTTCCCTAATCGTTAGAGCTCTTCGTGTGTGTCTAGAGTTTCATTGTGTTCTATCAATTGGTAACAGTTTCAGCAACCTGGGCAAAATTATCAATGTAGATTCAGAAAGAAATGCAGTAGCTATGAAAGATTTAGAAAAACGTTTGTGTACAAACTTGGAATCACAACTTATGGAGCTAGCAGGTTCATTACAAGAAGTGATTAAGAATCAAGCGGAAGGGTCTGTCCATTCTGCTAACTCGAGGAGTACAAGACCTCCTACGTCATCATATTCGTGTGGTACCAAGTTAGCCAGAATTGATTTCTCAAGGTTTAATGGTGATAATGTTCATCAATGGATTTATCAATGTCATAATTTCTTTCTAATTGATCATACTTCAGATGATATACGAGTGAAATTGGCAATTGTACAGGTTCGGTGATACTTGTGAGATCCGATGGCAGAGTTAATGAGGTTGCGACAGAAGGGATCGGTGAATGAATACCATGAGGCATTTGACGCAATAGTCACCAGATTGCATTTGAGTGAAGATTATAGTTGTTTTTTAAGGGTTTGAAGAAGGAAGTGCAAATGTTAGTCCGCATATTTAAGAAGAGACCCTATTGTTACACGAAGGACCAAAAATATATCATCGTTAAGCTAATACAAGAATACTTTAAGAGCAAGTGTAATATAACCGAGCTACAGTCCCTTTGCGAGCCTAGTTGTTTTGGTGGGAAAGAGGATGGGTCTGGAAGATTATGTGTTGATTACAAAGACTTAAACAAGAATACAATCAAGAATAAACTTCCAATTTCCTTGATAGATGACCTTCTCGATGAGTTATAAGGATCAACAATTTTCACTAAAATTGATCTTAGAACAACTCAATATGGATCCAAAAGACATATGTAAGACAACATTCAGAACATACGAGGTCATTACGAATACATAGTTATGTCATTCGGTTTTACGAATGCACCAACCTTCTAAGATCTAATGAATGTAAGTGTTTAAAGATTTTCTCAAGCAATTTCTTCTCGTCTTTTTTTTTTTTATGATATCTTGATATATAGCACAAGTTTAGAGGAACATGTTCATCATCTCAAAAACAGGTATTAATTACACTACGCACCAATTTCCTATTCACTAAGAAAAGTAAATGAGATTTTTGGGTGAATGAGATTGAGTATCTAGGATATTTCATATATGGTAAAGGAGTATCAACTCATAGAAAATTAAGACTATTATTAAATGGCCTCTACCACAAACAATAAAAGAATTAAGAGGATTCTTGGACTCGCAGATTACTAAGATTTATCAAAGAATATGGATGATTTCTAAACCATTAAAAGATATGTTAAAAAAAGATGGATTCGATTGGTCTACAGAGGCCAAGGCAGCATTTCAAAACTTAAAAGAGCTACTTAGTCACACACCAGTATTAGGTGCGGTTCTAATGCAAAAACACCACTCTATAACTTATACCAATAGAGCACTAAATTTTAAACAATAGAATTTGTCAACATACGGGTGGTCTATTGGAAAGGATTAAGTAATGATGTTAAGAGATTTATTAGAAGATCCAAATTACCACACTTGTAAGTTTGATAATGCAACGTCCCTAGGATTGCTACAACCCCTCCCCATTCTTGATCACATCTGGCAACACATTACCATGGATTTCATTGAAGGGTTGTCAAATTCATGGGTATGCATGTGATACTAGTGGTGGTGGATAGATTGAGAAAAGCTTCTCATTTTATGGCTCACAGTCATCCTTATACAGCAAGTGAAGTAGCGCAAGTTTACATAGATAATGTATTCAAGCTTCATGGAAATCCCAATACTACAAGTGATCGTGATGCTATCTTTGTTAGTCCGATTTAGCAAGAATTTATGTCATTACAAGGTGTGCAAATACAGTTATCTTCCAGCTACCACCCCAAATAGATGGGCAGACAAAAGCTATTAACATATGTTTAGAAACGTACTTGCGGTGTATGTGATCTGATGCCCTCATATGTGGTCAAAATGGCTTGCATTAGTATAATGGAGGTACAATACATCTTATCATACACCCATTAAAGCAACACTATTCGAAATAGTGTATACAACTTTTGTATTTTCCAGGGGAGGCTAACATAATAAAGCTTAATAAAAAGAGAAGAGACGTTGAAGATAGTTAAGTTCCATCTAAAAAGGACTTAGGAGCGAATGAAAGATGATTGATAAGCATAGAAGCGACAGGCAATTACAGGTAGGAAATTGGGTTTATGTGAAATTGCACCTGTGCAGAGAAATATCAGTAGGTTTCAGGAGCAATGCAAAATTAAGTCTCAAATATTTATTATTGGTAGAATTAGAACTGTAAGGAAACGCATAGGTGATGTACTGTTTCTACTAAATTGTCGTATGGACAAGAGGACGCATTCACTCCTAAGGAACCAGAAGCTATAATAGATCGTAGACTATCAGAATAAAAGGATTGCCCATTACGAAAGTGCATGTAAAATGGAAGTATCAACTCCCAAAAGAAGCTGCGTGGGAGTATAATTACGATTTGAAGAAAAAATTTCCACTTTTTAATCCTTGAGGTCAAGGATTAATCCGGGCAGGAGGCATTGTTATGGATAGATTTTTGTAATAATTAGTTTGTTAATGCAATTAAAAGTAGTAATCACAGTTAGTTAGAAAGAGTTCAAGTTAAATAGTAAAATCCTATCCATGAACAGTGACTCTGTTGTACCCTGTTTTACAATCAGAATTTTTCTGATTTTCAAATTATGTTTTTGCAAAGAATTTAGAACGTGTGTGAGTTCCCTAATCGTTAGAGCTCTTCGTGTATGCCTAGAGTTTCATTGTTTTCTATCATAGAACCACTAACATATCTTGATATCTACTATATAGAGTTCAGAATCCAATACATCACTTCGGATTTTACCATCAAAGATGTATTCATCACTTCCATGGCTAACATAAAGAGTCAAAGCAAAAGTTTAAAATAAATAGGCCATAGAAGAAACAAATACACCTCAACAAAATCACAAAAATTACCCCCCACATGTAGGCCAAAACTCCAGCTCTACCTAGATTGAGCTTACCTTCATGATTTGAGAAAAAAGTTGCATTAGTTCCGTAACCAAAGGCAGAATATTTTCCGCTTACAAAAAGGATAAAGCTTCACATGATGTCAACCTAAGCTTGATGCACTGTTATTGGGCATCCGGAAGACGAAAAACCACTGCAATTTAAGGATGGAAAAAGGTTGCAATTGAATAGAACAACTTCTAGATTTGGTATCATAAAGAACTTCATAACCTGTCCATCCACTCAAGGATACTGTCTTGAGAACAAAAATTCAAATTCTGAACACAATGAAAACCACAATATGTTAGAAATTTGGAGAACTCTAAATAAAAAGTGGAGTCCGCAAGGGTAAGATGCTTACAGAAAGATCAAAATCTGGAGTATCCAATTCCAGCGTATCCAGGACAGAAATTCCGGAAGATTCGTTATCATTTCTAGCCATTTGGTTATCATAGAATGCCAAGTCATAGAGATTGGTGGAGTCCAATCTAGAATCATTTAACGGATCACAAGAATCTAAGATCTCCTTGCACAATAATAAGTCGTCCAAGCCATCATATTCAGTGTGTTCCTCAACCTGTGATTCACCTGCTAACCATGCCGAATTGTCTAGATCCTGAATATCAGATAGTGGGGCATGTGATTCTCCAACAATTGTCTTGGCGTTCTAGTTCATAAAAAAGGAAAAAGTAAATTTTAGTATGCCAAAGAAGGTAGACGGTAAAAGAAATAGTAAAACTGTTGTATAATTTATGTACTCATTACTCATTAGAATTAGAACAAACTTCGTAGAAAATCAAGACAGATAAAACTTGTTTATGCTGCCATATTTCACAGGTAGCGTTTGATTTTTCTAGAACATAATTGACCATAATGTGAAATTAATAATATATTTAACCATATGCATCAAATATAGCTACTCACCAGAGCAGAAGACAGATGTACAGTTTCATCAATGTAATCCTCACAATCAACAGAGTTTCCTGCACGAGGTGGATTGGGGGGATTTGGTTTTGGAGTCCTTGGACTTGTTCTTGACATTATATTGTCAGGATCTTCAGCCATTCGATTGTCCTCGTTTAGCTCAGTCTGCTTTTGATGTTGATAAAAAATTTTGGAAACCACATATTCACCTTCCTTTTCATCTTCTTCAGACCCTAGATGGTACTGATGCATTACCCAGTTGGATTTATAGGGTTTGGACCCACTCTTAGATCTTACATAAAGAACCATGATTTTCTTAAAACCCTTGCACATTCCATCTTCTATTATAGCTTTTGTCCTACCAGTCTTGTGCCAACGCACATGCTCTTCAGTCAAACCCTGTTGATGATGAATCTTTCGACGCTTTCTTTGACCAGTAGCATAAGCATTGATAGTTCTGTGAAAGAAATGGATATAACTCCCATCTTTCTTAGCACCTGAAGAAACAATATAGAATTCGGCAATAGAGAGTCAATTATAAAGATATTCATGATTAGCAGCCACTAATATTTTTGGCAATCATAGAATCCTGCCTTCCTTCAACCCATCAGTGAAGTATTAAAGCTATCAACTAACATGATTTGAATCTTGATTATGATCAGGTCTAAAATTTCAAAATGATGGATTATATTGTGCTTTATTTTCCCTTTTCAAACATCAATTTTAAAATATGTATTGAATTCTAAGATGCAGAAAGAATTCTTCTAATTACATTAATGTGTCATTCATGGCTCTTATCTACAATCTATTCCACAAGGGACATCTCTTGCAACTTACACAAGTAATAAAGTATTTGATCACTCTTCCATCCAGATGTTTTCCTGGTGTGATAGGTGACTTTATTTTACAAGTTCATTTATCAGTCAAGTATAATGGGAAGAATGCAAAAGTTTATAAATTTGAATTGAAAGCAAAAAGGTCAGAGAATTCTCACCTGGAAGATTTTCCGGATGCGTGTAGCAAATGCCTTGGTCTCCTTCCAGAGTTGGGATGAATTCATTGATAAACATATGTGGCTGTCTGTTTCCAACACCACATTTGCCTGCTAAATGTTCTAAGAGTTCTACATCAGAAGGATCAAATTTTACACCAAGAGGAAAGCCAGGCCATTCAGTAGAAACCTGCAGGCAGAGAAATATTCCTAATGAAACATCTGATAACATTCAAACTCCTGCTAAACTTTTTCAAGAATTTAATTGTTTACCACACTTGAATTAATTTTTTACCACAACACATGAAAAAGAAAATGTAGGATATAGAATAAGGGCATAAAATACTCAACTCATAAGTAATATGAAGAGCAAAGGTTGTGTCTAATACTGTATTTTTAGTGCATGTGTGAATTTGGGTAAGCTGTTATAAATATAATTCTGAATTCTAACATACATACATCACTTCTTTCAATAGGGTATAGAATAGGAGCATAAACATACTCAACTCAATAGTAACATGAAGAGCAAAGATTGTTTCTAATCTGTATTTTAAGTGCATGTTTGAATTAAGGTAAGCTGTTATGAATACAATTCTTAATGTAACATACATACATCACTGTTATCAATACGATAATAACAGTTTGGACATTCTCGATATGCCCCACAATCCTTGATTTGATCAACTGAAGGTAGAGTAGTGTTTTTCACTTTCTTTGCAAATCCTCCGATGTCAATAAGCCAGCTCCTGTAGAAAAATTTAACAAATGTATTTAGTCCATAACCAAAAATAAAAAATAAATGAAGAAATTTTAATACATTAATTGCATATAGTTAAAAAAATGGCTGTTCGAAAACAAAAAGCAATTTCAGAAACTACAAGCAATTTGCAAGCCAGAAGTTGTCTGTTGAGGAATCATATTAGTTATGAGGACACAAGCTATTACGCCCTCAACTTTTCGTAAGAATCACTTACATAATTGGTGCACTTGAGGATAAATGAAACTTAAATTCAAAGTTATTTATTTTAACAAAAGTGAATCAGCTTCTTTTCATGATTAATAGACAAAACTCAGTTATTTAAGAATGTCAAACAAAGAACACAATGCAGAAGTTACAGAGTATGAGGGAATATGCGGGAACAGAACACAATGCATTGCTATAATGTTATGATGGAAACAGCAAATAAACATGCAAGGGCAAGGTGGAGATGAGCAGTGTTACGTAGTACAACGACATTAAATAAAATCATTACTGTAAGAAACTTTATTTTTTCCCACCCAATCAGCTATCAAAAATTTGCTTATATCTTATGACAAAATCAGGTAGAAATCCTGCTCCCTTATGCATGACAGACATAATATTCAATAGACTGTGCAAGTCAGCTTCTGGTGTAAAATGTACATTTTACTCTAGAAAAAATAAATGTTCTACCAAGAAGCTCATTTGAGGAGCAAAGGGCCAAAAACAATAAATACTACAGCAAAGCTCAAAATCTAACTTCTTTCACGGATTATAAATATACAAATTGATTTCAATCATTGTCCACATTCATCACCACTTCTATAACTGACCACTCCTACATTTTCACTCATAAGTAACTATGAAACCCAAGCAACACTACTATTTCCTTGGCACATTCACTACCTCAAATGGGGGTTTTTCAACCTTCCAAACAAATACCAAATTCATTGTCGAGCACTTTCCAGCTTTCCCCTTCTCATTGCAACATTGGAAGAAAACAGCCGGCCCCCGCCCCCACCTAGTAAATCCTAGTCAAACTAAGGCACCAAAAATGTTATGAACCTCCATGGTAACACTGGAAAATAGTTACAACAAGTTCCCCTGCACCATTCAGTTTATTTCCAAATGTATTTCTCTTATCTCCATTCTATTCACAAAAACCACACACCCACAACAAAAATGGGAATGTCAAAATACCCACAAACATTAATTTCAAGCATGAAAAACAAATAAGTAGCTAAAACAAACCATCCGTATTCATCATTGGCCATCATCAACCCCACAAGACCCAACAAAAACAAAATCAAACCTTGTCACACCCTATACTACACAAAATCCCCTTTTCCTCAAACTCAACCATGTCCATATCATACACCCAACCCACAGAAGAAAAAACAAAGAAAGAAACTTTTGAAACAAAAACGTATCTCTCCAACTTCAAAGACTATATATGTGTTGGCAGTGTAGGGAATCACTAATTCTGAGCTCACCTAGCCATTGTATCGAAGAAGAACAAAAATAATGCATTCAATAGACGAGTTCAGCGTATTCGACTTGGACAACGTTTTTCTGTTCTTTCAGTCGGCAAAGCGAAAGCGACAGTGTAAGTGAGCGGGAAATTCCTCTAGAGGGTGTATTGGAATTGGTATAGAAGAGGCTGGGTGTCCGAACCTATGCCTCCTCCTGGGTGTTTTCCAAACGAGCCTCTGGTTTGGATGGGCCCACTCTTGACCCAAAGGAACCCCGGACCTTTGCTTCGGGGTGTCAAACAGAAGGTGTATAGCTTCGAAAATCGAGTTAACGTTATTATGAAACCTTGCTCATCAAGCTAAAGATGGCAACGCGTTTAAGTTTCCTTCCATTTTTGTATTTACCCTTTTTAACCTCATATATCTAATGCAAGATTTTTAATTATTATGAAGGAGATTTTAGCTTAACATCTGTTTAACCTATATTATTAGTGTTTTTATCAAAACTTAATTTAATAAGAAAAATTAATTTAAACTTCATAACTTAATCACCAAAATACTGTGCTAAAAAATTTAATAAATAAATTCACATATTATTAGAATAATTTTTAAAATATTTAATAAATAAATTCACACATTATTATTATTAAGTTTTGACAAAAATACTAACGATTTGGAATAAGTTCGACAATAATACCAAAAATACATGAAAGCATGAAAGCAGACAAACTTAAAATATTGTTACACAAACTAAACAAGAGGTAGATTAGAATGATAATGACATAAACCCCATGTTGAATTCTCAGTTCAACCTTAGAAGACACGAGTATAACATCACCCTCCAAGAACAATGAAAAAGTTCCTACTCTAGTTGAATCCTAAGTTTAATTTGAGAAAACACAAGTTGGGGTACACCATCACTCTACCAAGAAGAATGAAAAAGCTCTTACTCTAGCTAGAGAAAACAAACTAGAATCTCATGCTCCTTCCTGATCCAAAATTTGTCAAGGTAAATTAGGTGATCCCTGTGGCCACAAAATTCTAAACTCCTCAACATAAAATGCATCTCACTAAATTGTGAGCAACATCTAGACCTTAGGGAATATTGCACCTCTAGCCTCAAAAGCAATCACACCAACACCCTTTTGTTGCTAATATAATGGAGGAGCCCTTTTCACTAAACTAGCTACCACAGACTTTGGAACGATGTAATGGGGTTATAGATCATGAGTAACATTTATGAATATATATCATCTTAGAATTTTTTTTAGTATATTTTTAATATCTAATTAATTACATTTAATCTAATTTTGATGTTTTATAACAAAAAAGAAGTTAAGTTAAATATCGGTAATATATATAATTTATTAAATATTTTTTATTTTTGTAAGAATATTTTATTTAAAAATAATTCACTCAACAAATTTGTATCACATTAAAGAATTTAAAATTTTAAAACATTGCAATGAAATAATATCTCGTTAAACAAATTAAAGATAAAAATAATAAATTATGAAATACATATTTTGTTTAGTGAATGTAGAAAATATTGAAGATACTTAAATTAATTTTTGCTCATCAACAAATTAAAGGGAATCTCTAGAAAGAAGATGTTTAAATAAAGTTTACATTTTTGCAAAAAAAGAAATGGAAAACAAGTTATCAAACACATTAATACAATAGTTCGACGATATGTATATAAAGTATTTGATACTTAAGAGAATTTTATAAATCAATTTAGATAGAAGTATTGTGCAAGTGTATAATAGAATGAAGAACACTTGTTTTATACAAGTTCACTCAAACTAAGTTAGGTCTTGTTCTCTCTCAATAACCTTTGATAGGTTCCATTAATCAAAATTGATTACAACTTTTCGTCACTTATAGCTTACACAAGTACATAATATCACTCTTGATTAAACATTTAACTCTCCCTAAGTTAAGAAAAGTGTACACAATGCACTCAAAGCAATATAAAAATTTTGATAAAAAATTTACATAGAAAATAACTCTTTTAAAGAGGATATAAAGATTACAAAACTTTTTCTAAAATGAAATTCCTTCTCAAGAAAATATGCAATATAAAATTTTCTTAATAATACAATTATCTAGCAAAAACTGAAAATTTTACGATAAATAAATTGAATTAAAGTTGATATTGAATAGTATTTTACAATAATAATTTTGTAGAAAATTATTTGTTTTTATGCATAAAGCATTGTATCTTATTTATTCATAGCATCTTTTAGAAGGGAGTCATTATTTAGAGAGAGAGGATAGCTTCTTTTTTTTTTTCACACAATAGGCCCTTTTAGTAATTTTTTGTTTCGTATTTCTTTGCATGGCAAAACATCTTTTATAAAATTTTTGCTTTATCTAACATATGATTTTTTTTCTATTGACGTTCAATAAAGAGGAAAGTTGACTTCTAAAAGACGAGATCAATTTGGAATAGTGTGTAGAGTCTTCGACACCTTAGTAGATATCATCTAGTGATTGTGTAGGATGATGAATGTTGCATAAAGTAACTAAGAGGTTTATGGAAACATGAAATAACATATATAACTTCTAGCCATTTTTAAGATATAAGCGTTACAAACTAGTAAAGTTAAAACTTGATCTAACTTTTTAACATTAAAACTTGGGTTTATGAGTGTCTTAAACTTAAAGTAAGATTATTGGATGATTTAGTCTTAACAATCAAATCAAAAGTGACACTCAACATATTTGTCATAGATGTTATTTCTATAAAGTTATTAGGCTATTCAAGTTTTCATGTATTATTATTTATGGCCCTTGTACTATTAGTTATGAGTTATATATTATAAATAGGAATTGTTGTAGCTAATTTAAGTGACACATATACATAGATTAGATCTATATTTAAGAACTCTTAGTTTTCTCTCTACTTTAGCAACATTTTAGATTCTTGTTGTTTCAAGTTCTTATTCCTCTACTTTTTGTAATTCTACATTTGAGATTTTGTGATTCCTAGTTTTAATTTAGCTTTATAGTTTAATTATTTTTGTTCCTTAGTTTCTTGCAATGTAATTTACCTTCTTTAATGTTTGCATTAGTTATTTTACGGATTTCTAGATTTTAGGATTGTTTTAATTGAATTCTTGAATCACTGATTGGGGTTTGGTTTTTTAATATTCTGAATACTTGTAATTTAGTATCTGAACATGTAATTGAGATTGTTTGGTTACATCATGAATCAATTTTAAGTTTATGTAGTTACTTTTCCAACTATTGAATCATGCTTTTCTAAATGAATTTGTATATGGTTGATCAATGATAATTATGACTAGCCTTATTTGGTTATAAGAATAAACTAGATTTCATATATGTAGCATCTCCACATCCAATGAGTGTTTGACTTGTAGATACATAGTCTTCAACTCTTATATAAGGAGCTCAAGCCACCCTTTGTAAAAATAGCTATGCACATTTGAAATACATGAGAGACTTTTACTTAAAGAGATAGAGATTTCATCCTTCCTTGGTGTTCTTATCTTGAGTGTGTCACATCTCAAGTGGTAATTCTCCAAGATCCCTCCTTAGAAATCATATCAAAGAAGTGTGGTCAAAGTTCATCCATTCTTGGTCCAAATTAAAAACTCATTGATCTCTCACTTGATGAGTCATCTCCTAAAATAGAAGACAATTTTCTTCAACCTTTCTTCCTTCCTTTCCTTCGATAAGTACTCTTTCTTTTGTCACTATTTTCCTTATTGTTCCTTTGTGGTTTCTTGATCTCTTCCTTATTCTTGATCATGACTTAACTCATTTTCAATCCATTTTTCAAAGAATTCCATCAAGAAACCAAATTTGAAGCTTTTATGAACTCTTTACAAAGTTCCTTCAAGAACGAACCACGATTTTTGTAAGATCATGGCAAAGTTTCTCATTGTTAATAAACTTTGCATAAGCCTAAAATTATTGGAATCATAATCAACTTCATGATATGTTAGTGGATTTGATGAACTATTTATTTAAGGATAGTAAATACATTTGATCTATTTATTCTTTTGTGTAAATGTCTTTAAAAAGGTAAAAAACATTAACAACACTTTTTACTTTCAATATAACAACCTCAATTTATTAAATATTTTTTTATAAATATTTAAAATTTAATTGATTTTAAATAAATCATATTTATTAAAACACGTATCATTTAATGAGATTTTAATGTTAACATTAATACAAAAGCTTTTGAAATTTTTAGATATAAATTTTTCACTATACATTTGTTTTCATAAAAGTTGGATATGAGTCTTCAAAAGAAATTAGAATTATTCCTAGTCCTCATTCGAAAAGAACCCTATATGATAATTTTACTTCTATAGTACTTATGGAATCAGGTCCATCTAATCTAAAATATATCTAAAGATGAGTCTTCTCCTCCCTATTAAAATCTAATTAAGTAAATTTTCTAAATTTTTCATATCCAATTATTTGAAAAAAAAAAACTTCATACCTTACATTAAAAAAATAACATATAACAAATTAATATTAATATATCATAATGGTGCATACATACACACATACATGCATACATTTATACTCTGGTTATAGTTTATTGGTACTCTACGTACCATAAGACCCTTATATTATCCATATACTACTATTGGGTTATACAACTCTTACGTTAGATAAATATAGACATTGGTTGACAATTGATAGTTCATGGATCTAACATGAGGTAAAACATAGCCTCTTTGGCCAAATGTATAATCAAAAGTCTAGTTAGGAAAGGAGGATGATACAATGTGATTTTATTAACTTACCTTTCAATTATGTATAGTGATTGAAGGGTTTATAACAATCTATTTTCAAGTTTATCACAATCGTCTCTAATCTTTCATACCTTAATTTATCTCTATAATTATCTACCTTATACATAAACTGATCACTGATGGCACAATGTTACCAAATCTGAAAAAATTGCTTCATCGAGTAGCTCATATTATAACTTTTTTAAATAAATTTTCTTCCACTTTTGTGTCGCCATAACCTCCACCATAAATTCATTATCACTAAATAATCACACACAAAATTTTCATCACAATTATAATAAGTTAAGTATCTTTTTCTTCTACATAAATTTCTAAGTTCGCAAAATTTTGACAAATTAGCAACTAAAATTTGGACATTCCTAAATTTAAAATGTACATACACGAGTAGTACTTGTTATAAGCCGAATACTGTTCAAAGATACCTTCCTGATGCTGGTCCTTGATTTTCGTCCTGGATGTTAAACCGAACGATGGAGATACCTGCGAAGACACTCTGACGCTCAAGTCAGTAAGAGTTAAGGTAGTGTTAAGCAGGAGATATAAGATAAGGAGTATTAAAAAGTGGGATTCAGATTGGATGCCTCATACCTGGAGTGAGACCTTATATTTATAATAAAGAATAGTAACAGATTACCTAGACGAATCGTAACCGATGCCGAGATCTTTTAGATACTATTAAATACCGAGATCCTTGGGATACTATTAAATACCGAGATTCTCGAGATTCTATTAATAATGGTGAATCGTAACCGACACCAAGATCCCCGGGATTCTATAACAAGGGCTTTGGGACCAAACCCAAGCCGCTATCTTATCGGTCTTGTTGAAGACCGAGAACCTATCGGTTAGGATACGACATATTCTCGGGTAAGGGTTCCTTATCCGGTACATAAAACAATCACAAAAAATTCACTAATAATTCAATAACATCAATCTTTATTAATTTATTCAAGAAAAGTTAATTTAGAAATCAACTAAGAAACCAATATATAGAAAAATGTCGTTGAGTGTACAACAATTTCATTAAGCTAATTAAGAGCAAAATAAAAACATCAACTTTGAAAAAATTTGTTAAGTGAATTTGTGATAGCAAGGGATTTGGAAAAAAAAAATTTCAATCAGTTGAGAAAAATTGGTTAATGAATTTATCTTATATGACTTTTTTCACTTTTCCCAAGGTTTCCTACCCAATAAACTCGTTTCTAACTTTATAATTTTGAAATAATTTATCATTCATTTTATTTAAATGTTTGAAAGTTTGCAATTTATGATCAAACAAAGTTTTCAAAAGTTGAACACTTTCAAACTCATCGTAAATCTCATAACTTCAACTATAAGAAGTTGTAATAGTGTGAAAAATATAATAACATAAGTCCAACAATTTTTTATATAGAGAGTTGCACTCTACACTTTTCATATATCTTCACTCTCTCAAAAAATTGAGTTTGGTAAAAAGGGTTACTTAGAACTACATGAGCTAGTCTGGTTGAGCTCTACTCAAGCAACTCGGTAAATAGTCTGGTCAAGCTCTACTCGGCCACTTGATAGGCTTATCGACCAAGCTCTACTTGGCTACTCAGAGGGTAATTGACCAAGCTCTACTCAACTACTTGGAAGGCTTATTGGCCGAGTTCTACTTGGGTACTTGATGGGTAACTAGTTGAGCTCCACTAAAAAACTTGACAACTCGGTGAAAACTCTTAACCAAACTCTACTTGCCAACTCAAAAACTCAACATCAGATAAGATGACAGATCAACCATGTGTAGGAAGCATTAAATATAAGAGATAAGAAGTTGAGATGTCATATAGACATATAAGAGAGTAATAAATGTAAGGGATAAGGGGTTAAAAACTTCTCCCTTATGATGTCAGCACTATATTAAAAATAAACCAAAAATAAGGATTTTGCTGCTTATAAAAAGGGAAGATCTGTGAAGGAAGAGAAGTATTAGAAGAGAGGAATAGAGCTTGACTAAGTACAAAGCAGGCCTAAGTTAAGCTTGTGCATTGGCTGGTCGGGCGCTCAGTTGGTTTGGCTGAGCACTTAGTTATGTGTTGTAGGCCAAGCTATGTGTACTTGGCCGATTTAGTAATGGTGTAATTTATTTGAGTCGAATCCAATGTCCTAGATGCATAAGCTACTACATGAGATAATTTATTAATCCTTTGAGAAAGTACAATCCCTAAAGAAAAATCAGAAGTATCACACATGAGTTCAAATGGTTCATTCTAGTTATAGGGCTGCATGATGGGTGTAGTAGTTATTTATGCTTTAAATCATCAAATGCATTTTTACAAGACTAATTAAATACAAATGGTTCATCTTTTTGCAATAACTTAGATAATGGAGAAGCAATTTTACTGAAATCCTTAATAAACCTCCTATAAAAACCAACATGGCCAAGGAAAGACCTTACATCCTTTACTGATTCAGGATAATTTAATGTAGAAATGACTTCAATTTTGGTTTTGTCTATTTCAATCCCTTTTTCTGAAATTAAATGTCCTAAAACTATTCTCTCTTTTTCCATGAAATGACACTTTTCAAAATTAATAGCTAAATTAGATTCAACATATCTATCCAATACTTTAAACAAATTATCCAAACATAAGTCAAAAGTGGAGCCAAAAACAGTAAAATCATCCATATATACCTCCATACAGTCCTCAATTAAGTTAGAAAAAATACTTATCATACACCTTTGGAAGGTTGTTGGTGCATTGCAGAGTCCAAGTGGAATTCTAGAGTAGGCAAAGGTACCAAATGGACATGTGAATGTTGTCTTATGTTGATCCTCGGGTGCTATGTGTATCTGCATATAACCAGAGAAACCATCAAGGAAATAGTAGTGGGACTTACTTGTCAATCTTTCAAGCATTTGGTCAATGAAGGATAGTGAAAAGTGGTCTTTTCTTGTGGCTTGGTTAAACTTTTTATAGTCAATGTAGACCCTCCATTTGTTGGCAACACGAGTTTGTAATATTTCCTTACTTTTGGTTTGAATAATAGTTGTTCCAGATTTCTTTGGCACGATTTGGACTAGTGAAACCCATTCACTATCTAAAATTGGATAAATAATACCAGCTTTCAATAATTTAGTAACCTCCTTTTGTAACTCTTTAGCTATAGTCGGGTTTAATCTCCTTTGAGGCTACCTTGTTGGTTTAACTTCATCTAGTAAAATTCTATGCATGCACATGGCTAGACTAATTCTAAGGATGTCATCCAAGCTCTAGCCAATGACTTTCTTATTCTGCTGCAAAATTGCAATTAATTTGCCTTCCTCTTCATTGGATAAAGTGTTAGAGATGATCACTGGTTGTTATAGATCAGAATCCAAATAGGAATGTTTTAAATAAGTGGGCAAAGGTTTTAGCTCCAAGTTGGACTATTTCTTATCTTGCTGTTTTTCTATTTCTCCATTTTCTTCTTTTTGTTCTTTTTCTATAAAACAAAAAATAGATGGTATATGAGGAGTGGAGTGAATGTTAGAATTAGCAAACTGGCCAATTTGGCCAAAACTTGTTCTGGTTCAAAGCTAAAATCAAGTGAACTTAGATCACTATGCACAAAGTCATTAAATCCTATATTTACATATGTACAAACAGTTTGGTTTGAAACATCAATTAAGAACAAAGAGTGACCATATAGGATAAAGTGATTTAATTGGATGCTTCACAACAGCAAAAATATTGAATGTTATTTTATCATCTCCAAACTCCATTGTGAGTATTCCAGAGTGCACATCTATTTTGGTCTTTGTTGTCATTAATAATGGCCTGCATAGAATTAGTGTGGCTTTGTTTGTGCTCTTTTCCTCCTCCATATTTGATGATGTAAAAATCTACAGGAAAAATTAGCTAGTTTACTTTGACCAAGACATCTTCTAATTCTAAAATTCCTAGTGGTTGAACTGTGCTCCTTTTAGATAGTTGAATCACCACATTGGTTGGTTTTAAATCTCCCAGCTGTAACATGTTGTAAAGTGTAGTAGGAATCACATTGACGGAAACACCAAGATCAATTAATGCATTAGCAAATGTGAGTTCTCCAATGGTGCAAGGAATGGAGAAAGAATCAGGATTATCACATTGTTGTGGCAAGGAAAGCTGAGAAAGAGTAGAAATAACTTAAACATCAAAACCTCTCAATTTCCTCTTATAGGTGCACAACTCTTTTAGGAATTTGGCATACTTGGGGATTTGTTTAAAAGCATCCAACAAGGGTATGTGAATTTCAACTTTCTTAAAAACATCTTGTAGTTCTTAATCTACCTATTTCCTCTTAATTGGCCTACTTCTGGTTGAAAAGGGTACTGGTATGGGTGGTTTGACTGGTTGCTCTTGTTCTTCTTTTTCATCCAGTGTAGAATTTGATGGAGGAGTGATTTCAGGTTTAGTTATGGCAGGAAGTTCCTTACCACTCCTCATGGTTATGGCATTAACATTCCCTCTAGGATTAATCACTAGTTGAGAGGTTAATGCACTAGATTCTTGCTGTTTGATATATTATTCACTTCAGTAGAAATTTGTCCCATTTGAGTTTTTAAGTCATTGATGGTGGCTGCCATGTTTTGCATATTTGTGGCCATACTTTGTTGCA
Organism: Macrotyloma uniflorum; assembly: GCA_016859785.1. NCBI lineage: Eukaryota > Viridiplantae > Streptophyta > Magnoliopsida > Fabales > Fabaceae > Macrotyloma > Macrotyloma uniflorum. Next base: position 86,045 of record BDMB01000165.1, read on the forward strand.
TCTACCTCATCATTTCTTCCATATTAGAGCCTGAATTATTTTGCACCATTAGCTGCTATAGTGGCTGTAAATTTTAATTAGCTTGGTGACTATAGGAATTATATTTTGGCTGATGACTGACATTGTTGTACTATGGCTGCTATGCTTGATACCTTTGTTGATTGTGTTAATTATGTTGATCTACAAGTGCTCCATTTTTCAAATTAGGATGATCTCTCCAACCTTGATTATATGTAAGCGTGTATGGATCATAGTTTGAGTGGTTGGATTGAGCTAAAGGTGGTAGCACTTGCTTCAAAAATGAAGTCTGGTCAGGGTACATGCTAGCTGTAGTTTCAATGGGGTTGGTTTCTTGCAATTGTGGGTAGGCATTTGTTGGATGATCAATGGTTGCACAAATCTCACATGTTTTAAGTGTTGAAGTATTTGCATTTGTTTGTTGTGTCAGGGCCAATTGCCTCACTAAATATGTGAGTTCAGTTAATTTGTTTTCCAACCTTGAGCTATCTTGTGCAATAGCTACTCCCTGGTTTATTTCATGCACAGACCTCATGTTTTGTCTTGAATTGAATTACTGGAAATTTTCAGCCACATTAGAGGTCAAATATCTTGCAGTTGTAGGTGTTTTATCCATGAGAGCTCCTCCACTAGCTACATCAATCATGTTCCTCTTCATTACCATCAAGCCTTTATAGAAATATTGGATGAGCAATTACTCATTAATTTGATGATTGAGGCAGGTGGCATACAACTTATTAAACCTTTCCCAGTACTCATACAATGATTCCCCTTGGAGCTGTCTTATCCCATTGATTTCTTTTCTAATTGCAGTAGTTCCAGATGTTGGGAAAAACTTTTCCAAGAATCTCCTCTTCATCACGGGCCAGGTGTTGATTGGATTTGGCTGGAAGTACAACTAGTCCTTGGCTACATCACAAAGGGAGAAAGGGAATTCTTTCATCTTCACATAAATCCTCATGCACATTAGCAGGGCGCATTGTAGACCAAACCACATGAAACTCCATCAGATGTTTGTGAGGATCCTCACCAGCAAGGCCATGAAATTTTGGCAACAAGTGAATCAATCTAGATTTTAACTCATAACTGTTCATGCCCTCTTATGGTTGAGGAACCTATATGCAAAGTGGTTGATAATGTTCTGCTAGTGCAACTAATTCTTTCAATGTCTTTTCTATTTGATGAGAACCTATAGTGTGCTGATTTGGCTGGCTCAAAGTTGAATTCTCAAATGTGTTTTTAGTTTCAAATTCTTGAGTTTCCCTCTACTCCCTCTATCCAATTCCTTTCCTAAAAGTCTTGAATTTTTTTATTTTATAAATGTTGGTACTAAATGAAAGATTGTAACCAAAACGAGAACACTATGAGCAATATAAGATGAAAGAAAACAACAAAGGTAAGGGGGAATAAACTTTTGCAGAATGTAACAGAAAATTAAGACTAAACTATTCTAAGATTTAAAGGATATGAATACAAAAACTGTAATCAAAGATACTAAATTGAATTATTGTTTCCTTTCATTCAAGTGAAAAACCAATCAGTTAGACACTAGATAAGCCACGCTATGGAAGACATCCTAGTATTTTAAATCAACCTTGATCAAGAATTGATGGAAAATTCAGCAAGGAACTTCAGTTTAATATCAATAATTCTTTATTAACAATTTTCGTATTCATTGAGTGCAATAAAACTTGTAAAGTACATAATCGAATGATGAAAGAATTAAACCAGAAAATAAACGCTTTGTAAACCAGATTGAAATTGATAAACTCGACTAAAGGCTACCTAACATCTTGACCGAATGAAGTTCATGAATTAAACCACAAGTTTTAGCCAACTCCAATCACTATTTTTCCTTTTATTCAAGAACTTAATTGATCAATCAAAAACTTGCAAAATCAATGCACATTTGAAAGATATTTGGTGCATCCTTATTCTACTCTTAATCAAGAAGAAAAATTAAGGTAAATTTATACTATAGATGGGCCCTAAATTAATTGATCTAGCCCATACGTTCAAGGAAACTCACCCCCTGAACTATAGTAATTTGATATCCTTTTTTTAAAGAATGATGATTCAGGAGTTCAATGCAAAAAGAGTCATTAAAATTAGACACTTGTGGACAAAGATATAAATAAAATAGTGAATCTATGTTGAAGTATACAATATAGTATTTTATATAATTTTTATTCTTTGCCTTAAAATTCATTAAAAGGTATTTTCTGTCTAATTAAAATAATTTAAAATAGTATAAATATGTTTGGATTAATTTTAGTATTTAATTATAAAGGAAAATCAAGTTACATCAATTATCCCTAAAGCAATTAGATAAGAGTGACTAAATTTATGAGGCATAATCCTCTTGAATTCAATGGTAGCTTAGGACTAGACGTTGTTGAATAGTGGTTATGAGAGATTGAGAAGATTTTTAGGGTCACCCTTTGCCCTAAAGATAAGAAAGTGATGCTTGTAACCTATTTGTTAATTGAGGAAGTAGAATTCTGGTGGTTGGGGACTGATTAAACCTTTTCTCGTGTGTTGGTTTTCTCAAACAATTTTCAAATCCCCTTAATGTAGTAGTAGGGAGACCTTGAGTGTCAAATCCAAGGAGCAAGTTGGGAGGTTTGGTTGATTCTCTTTGTAGATGCAAATGGAATGTTGGCGGGGATAAAAAGTGTGAATGTTATGTTACTGTTCTAGTGGTTTAATGAATGTTTATGAGGTTGTGTTTGAAAAGTGGATTGATCTTTTATGAATGAGAACATATTTGAACAGTGCAGGTTTTTAATGAATGGAATGATGCAGAATATATGATACTGTGTCTAATGGTGAATGATTGTGTATGATAGGAGTAAGATATAAAGAGGGGGGTTTTTAATCTGGAACTATAATGCTAACTTGAATTGAAAATGCAAGATGCCTAACTAGTTACTGTATCGTGTTGAACAAGCTATTGTACTATGCTGGATGATGCAGATTTGAGTGATGCACTAAGTTGTTAGTGATGCAATGAAACGAATCTAAATGTAGAAAGCTAAAATTGGAATTAATAGTGATGTGAAGAGAATTGAATTATGCTACTATGATGCGATGCAAGATTCTAAAATCAATGGATTGAAATGATGTGTCAAAATGAATGAACTATTGTATTTATTGAAATAAAATCAAATGGTGCAACTAAACTATGAATGATGTAGTGAATTGAATTTGAATGCAGAATTCTTATGAAGTAGATCAGTGAATGAATTAAGACACAATGCAGTAGCAAAATTGAGTTATGTAGCGTGTGGTATTGAATCAGATGGTATGGATTAGAATCAAAATGGAAACAGATACAGGCTGAAGTATAATGCAAGATGGAATGCTAGGATCTATGGTTTAAAACTGGAATGCAAGTACAAGGTAACAAAATAAACAGTGGAAATGCAAAATTGAAAGTTAAATTGCTACTGTAATTTTTATGGAATGCAAATCCTAGATGAACAACTAAACTACTTACTTATGCAGAATTTGAAATCTAAGATGAATTGGAGATGAATCTAGAATCTAATGTCAACTAATGCCTGTTAGAACCCGGACGGTCTATTGGATAACATGCACACAATATGTTTTGATGATAATAAATGAAAATAAGTTTTGAATAAATCAAAGGTTAATAGAAAAGCCTTTATAAAATAATTATCTTATAATTGGTAATAACGCTAAATGAAATGTCGCTTATATAACATTCTATAAATATATAAGAACAGTATATCGTATAACGGCTAGTTGGCTTAGTATGGAAATCAAGCATTGAAATATTATTTGAAAGAATAAAATAAAATATTATATGAAGATTTAAATAAGAAGTTATAGAATCAAATATATCATCTCGTAAATAAAAGGAAATATTCCGTCTATTATAAAAAATATATATTTCGTATTTGCACTGTATTTCCTTTTAATAGGTGTCATCAAATCAAGAGTTTCCAAAGAAGTATTATTGAGAGAAAAATCTTAGTAACCTAACACATGAAGATATTAGAAGATTATCATCAGAATATCTGAAGAATATTAAAGCTGAAGATTTTTTTACAACGGTAATATTTTTGAAAGCCTACAAAAGCAGAGGATGACAAAGGCAAAAGTACGAACCACAAGACAACAGTTACAACAATTACAATCATATACAAGCTGTTAGAAAGTTGTTTAGAGAGAAAGTCATTGTTATATTATTCCATAGTGAAGTTAAAGTCTCAGTCAAGAGCATCTTATTATATACCCTCTCTGTGAGAGTTTTCCTACAGTCTTTACTCAAACACTATTCTCTTTGTAGCCAGGAGTGGCAGTTAAGAATACTCGTAGTTCTTAGTCTCAGAGTGAGATTAGAACGGGATAGCCAGGAGTGGCTTAGTGTACTCATTGTAGCCAGGAGGACATTGTGTACTCGTTTTGAATAGTGGAACCTTTTAAGAGTTTCTTAAAAGAGAACTGGACGTAGCCCAAGAGTTTAGGGTGAACCAGTATAACTCGAGTTCTCATAACCTTACTTCTTCACCTACATAGTATCCACCCACAAAAAAAATAAAGGTGTGGTGACTCTATTCAACCCCCCCTTCTAGAGTCAACCTGCTTCTTCAATCCGAATTGAAACAACACAAACTAAATTTAAACAATGCAATGAAAATGAATCTATTTAAATGCAAATTTTCTGTTGACTGAATCTACTGTGATTTAAAGCTAGCTATGTAAAAGCAAAACTTGGACCGAATGGAAACTAAAGCAAAGATGTGTACAAGATAACTATTCAACCAATTACAAAGCAGAAATATGTAACTAATCTAAAGAATTGAAACATCTACAAAATTGAAAACAACACCTATCAATTGAAAAGAACTGGATTACAACAACTACAGAAGTAAATTTAAATGCAACAGATTATCTAGTTGAAGGTCTCAAAGGAGAAGAAGCACTTGAAGAACTGTGCTGGATCTTGCTAGACCTCAAAACTGGCTGTTACACCATTGAAAGACATCCAACTGTTCTGAATTCTTGCAAGATACCAAGGGATTGTTTTCTTGTGATTCAACTCTTTAGAAACTACCAAAAATCAAGAAGTGGCAGAATTGAAAGCTATGAAACTAAAAATACTACTATCGCAACATGAGAAACTAAGCAATTCTAAGAAAGGACATTAAACTGTGATGTAAAGGCGCGGAATTGAACCATTGAAAGTGGAAGATCAAGAATTGAATCGTGATGGATGAAGAGATGAACACAGAATGAGAGAGATAAAGCAACGAAACTACAAAGAACTTACTTGCGCTATGCTGAGAACGTGGAAACGAAAGTAACTTGAAGATTAAGAAAACGAACTACAACGAACTTTGCAACCATTGTAACTGAAAACTATAAATTGAAAACTGTGCGAAACTATGCTTAATCTCTTTTGCTAAATCTCTCTGCCTATTATACAGAAGCTAAGTCTATTTATACATTACACAAACTAAGTTTAATGGATGGGCCCTTGCATGAACTGGCCCAGATTTTCTTCACATGGGTGAATTTAAAACGTGCGCAGTTTGCTCATTTCTCCACCAAATTAAACGATTCAAATTTCCTAGTGAAGATACATGAGTCTACTTTCAATCAAGACCGGTTTCGGGATTTTAGAGACTTGGACGAGTTTGGTGGGCTTCAATCACTGAGACAGGTTTATCACGTGTGCTAGCTGATGTCAGCTACTGTCGAGCCCACTTAAATGTCTACCATAAATCCAATTCTTATCCAAATTGTATGAATTGAGATCCAAATTGAAGCCCACTGAGTCTACTTTCATTTGGCATTAATTTCATGATTTTAGGAGCATTGGTCCATTCTGGAGATTCACTTCTTCAAGGTTGACTCTCCTGGACTCGCGAACTACAGTTGACCTGACTTGGGTTGACTGTGAAAAATCCATTTCTAAAGCAAATTGCACGATTCCGGTTTCTATGAAAATCTTCATGTGTCTATTTTAATCTGCATCAAGAATCACGATTTTAAGAGTTTTGTAACAAAATATATGAGCAAAACAGTCAGTAAACATCAAGTTATGAATGTGTCAAAAATATGGTGATTTTATGCTGTTTTATAATGAATTTATTCTAAGCTTTATAATTCTTACAAAATATAATTTATGGTTAATTTAGTTGTTCTACTTATTTGAGAATGCTTAAACATGATTAGTAACTAATTTAAATATGTTAAAATAAAGTCTCATCATGGACCCAAAAGCTGATGGTGATGAGAGGAGAGATCTATGATTAGGAAATTTTTTTATGAAGATTTCTGGAAAAAAAAATTCCTAGATAGTGTTTGATTCGAGAAGGAATCAATATTTTTAAGGTTGAAACATGGTAGTATGTTAGTGCATGACTATGCTACCAGATTTTAGCATTTGGCAAGATACTATACTTCAACCACCACTAAAGTATGGAAGTTTAGGAAGTTTGAAGAAGGTTTAAGGCTTAAAATCAAACTTATGGTGGTTCCTTTGCCCATTAAATATTTTCCAGAATTAGTGGAAAAGACAAAAATAGTGGAGAGTTTATTCGAGGGAGTAAGTAGAGTGTTCCAAAATCAACCTTGTGGATTGTCTAGTAGAAAGGGGAGGTCAAAACAAAGAAAGCCCTACCCTTGACCTTAGACATTTAGGAGTAATAGTAGCACTTCTCAACGTTGACAAGCACAACAACTAGGAGTGAAATATTTTCAATGTGGAGGACCCTATTATAAAAGTCATTGCCCCCACATGATAGCTCCACCTACACCTTAGATGTCATTTCCTAGAGTTTGTTATCTGTTTTTGAAACTTGGCCATATGGCTAAAGATTGTAGGCTAAAGAAAACTCCCACTATATCAAGGAATGCATCTTTTAGACCTAAGAATGGTGATGTTACGCCAAGGGCAATTGGATGATTTTTTGCCCTAACTTGAATGGAGGCATCAAGATCGAAAAATTTCGTACAAGGTGTGTATTTTATATCAGACATTCCTTTGAGTATTATATGATTCTGGTGTTGTGAAGTCTTTCATATATAATGAATGTGTAGATAGACTAAAATTGTTTAGTGATCTACCATATGAACAGGTAGTATCTACACCAATAGTAAGTTTGGTGATAACCTCTTCGATGTGTAGTGTCTGGTGATAGTAGAAGGATACCAATATGAAAGACTTAGATGTATTTTAGGAATGGATTGGTTGTTTTCCAATCACATTTTAATTGATTGTAGGTAGAAAAGATTAGTTTTTTCTAGAGATCAAGTTGTCTCTTCAACTCAACAAATATGGATAGAACTAAAGGATAGGGATAGTGCTTTATAATCCTTACTAAAATGAAGATTTCTAAGGAAAATAAAATACAAGAAATTTTAGTGGTGAATAAATTCCTAGATGTTTTTCCTAAAAAAATGTTAAGGTTACTGATGAGACAAATATTTATCACATTTTAATTATCTAATAAGGTTATGTTAATGTTTATAAGTTGTTAACAAGCATAAATTAAGTGTTATTTGACTTAGAGAGCCATTTAAAGCCTTAACTCTAAATTATATGTAAAAACAGTAAATTATGCATTATTTTGCCTTAACTTGAGACTGACATAGTCCACTGTTTTATTTATCATATTTTCTACAGAGGTCCAAATTCAATGGTTCCGGTTGCATATTAAAATAGACATGTTAAGCTGAAAACCAAAATTTGAAGCGTGTGAATTTGATAAGATTTGAAGATTCTACATGCATTTGAAGTTGGCGCTTGTGCAAGCTCACGCGGCTGGCGTGTTCCACATGAGTTCCCTGTGCTAAAATTGGGCTCTCAGATTCATTTGACCTCCAAATTAAGTGAAACTTGTCAGGTTGATTTCCTAACTTAATGGGCTTCAATTAGGCGCTGATTTCATGTAATTTGGACTTGAATTGAAATTTGTATAATTTTATTAAGTGAGGTTCACCAGGCCTGACTGGCCCAATGAACACCTCTCAGTGTTTTATTTATGGAGAGCGCGCCACAAAGCCAAATGAGGTGGGAACGGTGGCGTTTTAAACTTAACTCATAGATCTTTCTAGTGGCTTTTGAATCATCGCATTTGGAGCCAAAACGAAGAATCTGGGCGCGTTTCAAGTCAGCTGAAATGCATCCCACGTGTGCTTGCGCGCCAAAACGTTTCAAATTCTATGTAACTTTGATTGTGTGCTTCGTTTCTATTGTAATTAAGTTGTGCCTAGGTATATATTGTAAAAATTCAGATCTAAAACATAAGGTGTGAAGTTTACATTCAGATCTAATGCAGAGCTTTTCGGATTCTCTCTCTTTTCTTCATGCATCCATGGCTTCCTTCATCTTCTTCTCTTGCGCGCACCTTTGTGTTCTCATGTGTGTATGTGATTCCGTTTCCTTCTTCCATTGATTCTCTTGTGTTATGATCTGTTCTCTATTCTGTGCATCTTCTCTTTAATGCTTTCTTTAAGAATTTGATGCTTTAGGTTAGAATTTACCGAATTGAAATTAGGGAAAATGATGATGCATGCTACACTATGTCTTGCTTTGTGTTCTTGACTTGGTTTATCTAGTAAAGACCAACCGGTTGGTGGTTTGATCTGGACAGCACCTTATGCGCATCTATGGTGAGGGTTTAGAGGTTGATAAATTCTCACAATGTCTTGAATTACAAACCTTAGGATAGGCTTGAGCACCAACATCATTATGCCTTGATTTTGGTTCATGCTTTCTTTAAACTTCATGCGCATAGTAGTGTAGTGATTTACATGCTTTTGTCACATTAGAGTAGCCTTAATGCTTTCTTTAAATGCTTCTTTTTAGTGTAGATTTATGAGCTTTGCCACTGTTTTAAATTCTGCACTAGTTTAGGTTAGTCTTAGGACCATTTTCATCCATTGTTCTTCACTTTAATTCCACAAAACCCCCCTGAAAAATTAGAAAAATTAAAAACAAACTTTGGTGCATTCATTCATATATTCATACCTTTCATTTGCCACTGTTTTTGGGTCTAAACCAGCTTAGTCATTTTCTAGGTCAGTTTTGAGCCAAAAACACACCAAAACACCCTCCATTGAGCCATCTCCCACTTAGAAACCCCAAAACCCAAAAATAACATCATTTCACTCGACCAACCCCATATTTCCAAGCCACCCTAAGATTTTGGTTCGAGAAAAGTTGTCCAGATTGAGCTCTGACCGAGAGCCACCCATTTTTGGCTAGTTTTGGCTAGTTTTTGGCTCGGTCAGAACTTGATCTTGCATTTTGACTTAGCCATCTTCAACTTTGCCCGAACCAAATTTTTACCACTTCATTCTTTCATCCATTAAACACATCTGTCCATCCAGAATTTTGAAAATCAAAAATATTTTCATAGTTGACCGAGAGTGGTGCATTTGGTGCACCAAAACCTAGCCAGATTTTTGACTCTCGACCAACTACCATTTCTGTACATATTTTACTAACTATGTCTTTGTAAAAAGTGTTTATTTTGTTGTTTACTAACATTTGGTGCAGCTACTTCACAGTTTTGACCAACTTGAATTTTTGGCAAAAGTAAGTGCTCTTAACTTGGATTTTGAGTTGGTTAAGTTGTGAAATCTGTACTGATTTGCATTGTATATTTGTGATTAGCATTCTGTTTTCCATTCCATTCATACCATATAGATTCTAACCCCATTTAGGTTCATTTAGTTTTAACTTGATTTTTAGGTTGCATTTCATTCATTTCATGCATTTTTCACTCATTTGAATCACTCATCTCTTATTTCTCTTCACTCTTTACTTCCTTGGATTGATATCTTGGTTCCCACTGTACTACATTACTATTTGTTGTTGGAAACCATTATTTTGCATAATACGTGATACGACACGCGTGTTTTCAGTTACCCACCTAAGTGAGAAGTGGAATTTGGAAGTGATTTAATTCTAAGAGTGGGGAAAATGTCTATAGCACCATATAAAATGGCTTAGGCTGAATTGATTGAAATAAAGAAGCAGGTAAATAATTTATTATAGAAGAAATTTATGACCAAGTGTGTCCCCATGGGGCACAACTATGTTATTTGTAAAGAAGGATGAAAGCTCCAAATTATGCATCAATTTTAAATAATTGAATAAGGTGACCATAAAGAATAAATTTCCTCTACAAATGATAGGTGATTTACTCAATTAGTTGCATAGAGTATTAGTGTTTTCAAAAATAGATTTGAGATTGAGATATCATCAAATAAGAGTAAAGATAAATAGTATATAGAAAATTACATTCAGATCTTGTTATGGTCACTATAAATATGTGGTTATGCCTTTTGTAGTGACAAATGCCTAACGGTATTCATGAATTATATGAATCAATGTTCCATCCCTAGTTAGATAAGTTTGTTTTTGTATTCATCAATGATATTCTTGTCTATTCTAAAACACTTAAAAAACATGAGGAGCATTTGAGGATGGTATTGACTATATTAAGAGAAAAACAAGTGTATGTGAAGTTGTCCAAGTGTGAATTTTGGTTGGAAAAAGTATAGTTTCTAGGGCATGTGATTTCAATAGAAGGGATTTTAGTGGATCCTACCAAAGTAGAAGTTGTGTTGAAAAGGGAACATCCTAAGACTATCATTAAAGTTAGAAGCTTTGTGGGATTAACAAAACATTATAGAAGATCTATTAAAGGATTTTCTAAGATAACTTCACTAAGAGCTTCTAGGAATCAAAGTTAAGATTAACCAGTTCACTTGTGTTGGTGATTCCAAATATAACCAAACCTTTTGTTTTCAAGTATATTATGATGTTTCATATCAAGGTTTAGGTTGTGTCTTGATGCAAGAGAAGAAAATTATTGCTTATACATCTTGATAATTGAAAATTCATGAGAAAAATGATCTCACTCATGATCTAGAATTAGTAATTATCATTTTTGCTTTTAAGACGTGGAGATACTATCTTTATAATGTTAGGATTTTCACTTTTAGTAATCATAAAAATTTGAAACACTTGTTTTATCAGAAAAATTTAAACATGATATAGAAGAGATAAATGAAATTCTTAAAAGATTATGTTTTTTATTTAAATTTGCTTTTAATAAATGATATTTATCTTCTTTATTTTAATTAAAAATAAGATATTTACTAAAATTTAGATAAAAAGTTATCAAAATTAAAAATTGTTTTAAAATATAAAAATTAAAGAATTTAAAAATAAAAAATCGAATAATTTAATTATAGGAAATTATTTGTATTTTTCTTATGATCTTCTTAATGATGTATAACACCTTGTTGGGACAATCTATATAATTGAGATATTCGAATTCGACCTTCTAAATGGAATTAATCTCTACTCTAACTTATGCAAGAAGAAACATATTTGCAAGCCATAAAAACATCACATTTTAATTTAAAAATAATCATTTACCAAATCTATGTTAATAATAAAGGAATATTTTAAATTACAATAAATTAATATTTAATAATATATTTTATAGTTATTTTTTATTTTCATATTAATTTTTTTCTTAAAATTATATTCATTTATATTTTTATAATTTAGTAATAAATAATTTTAATATATAATAAATTAAATCAACCCATTTTTAATTAAAAAGTCTTAATTTTTTTATTTTATAATGTTATAATCTTAGTTATATTAATTTTTTTATTAAAAATATAACTTTCATATTTTTATAAAATTATTTATAATTCAGTAATAGAATACTTTTTATGATATTTTTAATGTATGATAAATTAAACTAATTCATTTTTTTTTATTAAAAAATATTTATCTAATAAGATATTTTAAATAAAATGAAGGAAGTTAATCTTATTTTTTAATATATAAAGATAAGTATATTTATTGAAATTATAAAAGATGAATATGATTTTAAACTGAAGAATGTGATTTTACAAATTGAAGCTCAATTTATTGATCAATTGGATAAACCCTCACCCCCTCACTCAAATTTTCCCAATATTTGAACTTCAGGTTTCAGTTTCAATCTGCATCTCTTCCTCAAACAGCAACGAGGTTCGTTAGGTTTGGTGAAAACTCTGTCCATAGAATCGGTTGTTCTACTTTTACTACGCTTCCATGTATGTTGTTCTCTGGGTAATGCTTCTGGATTCAAATAAACCATTTTCATTTACTCAACTAGAAAAAAAACTAATTTCCAATTGATTATACTGTGAAACTTAATTCAGTTCCTGATATTTGTTTTTTTCCAAATTTCTGAAACTCAATTTCATGCAATCAATACTATATCGTGCTATTATTGTTGGTGATTCCCGCTGCGTATGTTATGCATTTGGGAATTTGTGTTCTCCTCTGGGAATTAGACATTTTTACCATAAAGAACAATGTGAAGAAGACCTTACCAGGTACATGGACATTCTCACTGTGAAACTCGGCAAAGGAAGCAGTGTGGAAGAAACCCTTCGCGCGCTCTTGATTGATAAAGCTTGTGATGCCATACCCCTCTCCCAAAACCTTGTTCACCGGTTGCTCCAGCGATACAAGGATGATTGGAAGTCTGCACTGGGGGTATTCAGATGGGCTGGTTCGCGGTCGAGCTTTAGACATTCGCCGGAGTCATATGATATGATGGTAGATATATTGGGTAGAATGAAGGTTATGGAAAAGTTGAGGGATTTGTTAGAAGAAATGCGTGAGAGTGGTTTGGTCACAATGAATACTGTGGCTAAGGTAATGAGACGGTTTGTTGGGGCAGGGCAGTGGGTAGACGCAGTGAAGATATTTGATCACTTGGAAGCTCTTGGGTTGGAGAAGAACATAGAATCCATGAACTTGTTGCTCGATGCCCTGTGCAAAGAGAAATTTGTGGAGCAAGCTCGTCAAATTTTCTTGGAGCTGAAGCAGCACATTGCTCCTAATGGTCACACGTTCAACATATTCATTCATGGATGGTGCAAAATCTCCCGTGTTGACGAGGCTCATTGGACAATTGAAGAGATGAAAGGATATGGTTGTCGCCCTTGTGTTATAAGTTATTCCACTATCATTCAGTGTTACTGTCAAGAAGGGAATTTCAGCAGGGTGTATGAGCTTCTTGATGAAATGCAGGCTCAAAGGTGCTCAGCTAATGTGATAACTTATACTACTATCATGTGTGCACTGGCAAAGGCTCAAAAGTTTGAGGAAGCTTTGAAAGTACCTGACATAATGAGGTCTTCTGGATGTAGGCCTGATACACTTTTCTTCAATTCGTTCTTATATACATTGGGGAGAGCAGGTAAATTAGATGATGCTGCCTATGTATTCAACTTGGAAATGCCTAAGGCTGGTGTTTCCCCAAATACATCAACTTATAATTCATTGATTTCTATGTTTTGTTATCATGCACAAGAAGAGAGAGCTTTTGAAATATTGAAGGAGATGGAAAATTCAGGCTATTGTAAGCCTGATGCTCAGACATACCACCCATTGATCAAGTCTTGCTTTAGAACTGGAAAAATAGGTGTTTTGAATGATATATTATATGACATGATTAATAAATATCATCTCAGTCTTGACCTTTCAACCTATACACTGCTAATTCACGGGCTTTGTAGAGAAGATAGATGCAATTGGGCGTTCTCTCTGTTTGAGGAGATGATTGATCAAGATATAATTCCTAGATACAGAACCTGCCGATTGCTATTGGATGAAGTCAAGCAGAAAAATATGTATCAAGCTGCTGAGAAAATTGAGGATCTTATGAAAAAATTGTAAATGCACAAGTCTCTTATTTGTGTCCCCACACTGCCTAGTTGCACATTATTTTAACCATTTTATACAAAACCAGGACAACTAAAGAAGAGAATGGCATGGAAATTTTTAGAAAATGAAAGGCTCGAGTGCTCAGACATTTCTTATCTGCTTATTTAATTGCTTCCCTTTGGGTAATATAATTTTTTGAGATCCTTGTTCATCTTTGCTCCCATAGTGTGCATCATAGCCTCCACTTATCGAAAGACTTTAAAGGTCATGTGCTATCCCTTTGACTTCTCTTTACTATGGCCATACTATCTTCCTTGCGATAATTTTCTTCTTTGCAGGCATGACTGGTTTAGTAGCTCGTGAGCTCTATTAATATTTTTCTTTGCTGCAGCAGGAAGATGGTAAACTAGAAGAGCAAAATGAAGAATGAGGGAGTTCTATTTTCGTCTGTTTTGAATTTCGTTTGTTGTTGTTTTATTATTCTTTGTTAAATGGTGTACCTATTTGGAGTTCATGTTTTGTTTTTTGTGTCATCTTGTTAGAACTCTTTTTATCATTTTCTATGATTTTAAAGTGTGTGTTTTATTGTTGCTTAACATACGTGGATTTTTACTTTGTCATGGTTATTTTGATTTAATTGAACACGTTGGTATATTTTTTATGATTTCAAAGTGTGTTTTATTGTTGCTTAACTATCGTGGATCTTTACTTTGTGGTGGATATTTTGTTTCAGTTGAAGTGGTTGAGATCCCTTTTCTGCTATAGATTTTGTTAGAAATGAAAGTTCCTTTGTCACTTTCAGCTTTGAATTTCATGTTACACTCATTAATAGAAGTGTTTGCTTTTAATTGTGATGGTAGTGTCAAGCTGTTTTGGAGCAGGAAATTCTATAGGGTTGTGGAAAAAGAATTCAGTTCCATCCCATGATATGTTATTGTCGAAATATGAAGTTGATGATTCGGAATTTGTTGAATAAAAATGTTAAATTTCATCTGAAAAAAAGGTAAGATAATTTGAAGAGGCTTTGCTCTGCTGCCCTCAAATAACCAAATGTTTGGACTTGAGGTACATGATAGAAGTTTAACCAGTTGAATGTGGGACACAGTTAATGTCCATCAGTGCATCCTGGGACCCCAAATTTCGAATAATGAGAGCATGGAGGTGCTCTTGTCTGTGGCCCTCATTTGCTCAATTAACCAAGTTGTTAGACTATTAAGGTGCATGAGTAAGCCATAGAAGCTTAACCAATTTATAATTTGTGATAAAGGTGATGTCAATTATACATCTCGAGACCCCAAATAAAACAAAAAATTAGGGATATAAATTGTTCCTAATCAATTTCATGCCAATTTCTCTCATGTCATTAGCCTCTAAAGCTGACAAATTGTTTCTGAAGGTGGTGAAATGATATGATTAGAGTTGCAGTTGGTGCTAAAAATATAGTAATAGCTTCATTTATTGCTAAGAACAATTATACTCACTGTGAAGTCTAAAATTGATGCCCACATGCTACATTAATAGTACTGTAATTGTTATAGGACATTGGATCAGTTCTTGAGAAGAGTTGTACCAGGTATGCCTTTGCTCGCGGGTGTTTTTTATTCTTGGGGCCAAAAAAGGTTGTCGAGCCGCCTAGGGTAGTTAAAATTTTTGGTTAATTCTGATATAGTAAATGGAATAAAAAATAACTTTGCTTTGAATTTACTATTTAGGGGGTTTTACTTTGTGACATATTTTAAGTTGTTCTTCCAAGCCAAAAAAATCAACTTTTAAATTTTTTATCTTCTAGGGAAGAAAACTCAGATGCAGCATAGGTTAAAACCTCTTTGGTTCGCTTATTACAGAGTTATAAATCATAACATATATGAAACCCAGCCTCAATTAATCACGTCCTAACTTCTTAAACATTCTGAAGACTATTCAAGCCCACTCTTCCTACTTGTGTATAACATTAGGTAGGAACATTACCTTTTAGCCTGCAAAAATGATTAAGAAATTACGATTCACCAATATTTGTAGGTCTTATAATTATCACTATCTTCTAACTGAAAAAGAAAGTCAAGCTAAACATTCCTAATTATGTTTCAATTCGACATCTCCATGCTTGTTTGAAAATTTCGTCAATTTTATTATTTGAATTTTAAAATTTTTTAATATTAATTTAGGATTTAATTGTATTTTTAGTCAGTGAAATTTAAGATAATTTTTATTTTGGTTTTCAAATTTTTTAAAATTTATTTTAATCTTTAAAAATTAAGAAAATATGATTTTAATTTGTAAATATTAGAATAAAATGGATTTTTAAAATTTATTTTAGTCCTTGAAATTTCATGTTTAGAGATTAAAATCATATTTGATTAAATTTAAGTAATTGAAATGATTTTTTAATTTAAAAAAGAATTTATTTCAAATTTTAGAAACTAAAAATATAATTAAACTTCAATATATTAACAATGTGATGAAGTGATTTTTACTTTAAAGTGGAACACAAATTTTATTTTTCGAGAATATAATAAAAATTAGATATAAATTATATTATAAAATACTTGATTGTATATTTACCATTTAACTTCTGAGAATTTTATAATTAAACTTTTAATTTTGTAAATTTTACTATTTGAATTAAAAAATTATACACCTATTACTTATTCCTCAATTTACTATTCGTGTGATGATGCGATGAATAAATAAAATAAAAATTGATAGTGAGATATGTGATCAATATTTTTTAAAATAAAACAGAAACACGTGTTTACTCTAAAGGAACAATGAAAGTGTTATAATTAAATGGAACGACACTAACATCATTTTCTATTTTGTTTGAGGTGAAGTAACATTATTTCTTTGTTGACAGATTGAGGAAAGGGAGAAAATAATAATAATAATAATAATAATAATAATTATAAGGATAAGATATTATTCTAAAATGTTTTATAGGTTTTAAGTTTGGTGAATTCTTAGGTCGAATGATGGGTACATGTAATTATATTTTGATATTTAAGTCAACAAAGAATTTAAGTAGGATGAAATATGATTATGAGTTTAAACAAGATGAAATATGATTATGAGATGATTTTACTTGATTAAGATAATTATTATTTATAATATAATAAAAAAATTGATTACTTGAAATTGTGCTAACTGACTTATCTTTTGGACGAGATTCATCGTAACTGAATGAGTTTTATTATTGTAATTGGGCAAGGGTCATGGATTATTGGGCCTGTGGCCCGACCGTGTACTATCGACAACATCTCGGGGATGTGACCTTTGCCTAAGTGGTTTAAGGCGAGTGTGTAGGGAACTGGTACCTATCCGGTACATAAGTCCCCTTAGTTTTAAGACTGGTAAGGACAATATAACTATTTATCGGTTTTGACCAACCTTAGTTGGATTCAAATGCCATAGTTTGAAAACTTGGTGGGAAATGAGCGGGAAAGTTCAGGCCACTTCTCTCCTCTATTCCATGTGGCGTGTTTCGTTTGGGGAGTTGAAGAGATAGACTTGTAGTTAGGCTCAGGGCTCGAGGCAGTTATCAGAGTAGTTACCATCATTGCTAGGAGATGGTTCGGCTTCCCAAGTTTATTATAAATATGAGTGTTAAGTTCCCAAGAGAGAGCACTTACTTAGTTTTCTTAACTTTCTTACTCGACCAATTTGCTTTGTGCTAGTATGTCTTCATCCTCTTTCTCTTCTCGGTCCTAGAGTTCCGGGGAACGCTGGTTGGGTAGGGCAAGTGAGCAAGCTTCAGAGTCTTCGATTGGGATGTCTGAGATGTCGGTCTATGAGGTGTCGGGAGGGGACAATGATGACTCCCATCAAGCTGAGGTGTCTGGAGCGGAAAGTCCACAAGTGCAAGAAAATGAGAATGCCGAGGACAATTCGGCTTCTATGGGTGCATGTGAGTGGGTGGAATGGGCTCAGCCTATGCATACCACCCGCACTAGTTACAACTAGGTAGATTCGGGAGTTAAGTTGTATCTCTCTCGTTTCACTCGGACAAAAGAGGTGACCGAGTTTGTTGAGGAGCAACACCTTTTGGCGGAGGGCTTTGGAAATGACCTTATATCCGCCCGAAGATGTGCTCCTATGGACCATGTCTGTCATGGTCAAGAAGATTCCGACAAGGATTTCTTCTACTTGTATTCCTACTTCTTCATGGACCTACGCGTGAGGTTTCCTTTTGACGAATTTACCATGGGTATGCTAAGGAATTTAAATGTTTCTCCTTCTCAGTTGCATCTGAATAGTTGGGTAGTACTTCAAGCATTCCGAGTGTTTTGCCCGTCTTTACGCATTGTTCTAACTCTTGGACTGTTCCTACACCATTTCTGTACCTGAGGGAAGGATTTGGTCAGTTGGGTTTCATTGGTCAGTCAACCAGCCAACATCCTTTTCAAACTGTTTAGTGCTAGTTATAAGAACTTCAAATGGGGCTTTTTGAAAATAGTAATCGAAGAAGTTGGGAAGCCTCATTTCTTTGAAGGTGAGAAGCCCAAGTTCCCTCTATACTGGACTAAAGCGCTAGTAAAGTACAAGTTTATTTCGAGAACTAAGCTAATGGTGTATGAACAACGAGTCTTGGATGTTTTGGATCAGTTGCCAAGACCCTTGCTCTACTAACCCTTCTTCGGCAACTTCTTGCATCCCTTCCTTCCTACTAATGCTTCTGGTACATGTAGTTATATAATTATGCTTTAAAGTTTTAACTTTACTAAATGTTGTATGTTTTGCGGGAATACTAGCTGAGGTTTTAGGGATACCGAGGAATATGTTCAAGGAAATGCGAGACCGCTTGGTCGTCGCTTCAAAAAGGGCACTAGAGGAGAACCCCTAGTAGTCAACCCCCCTCTAGTTGTTGGTCAACCTCCATTGGTTAACTTAAAAGTTGCTGCTTCTGACCCGATTCAACCTGAACGTTGAAAGTAGAAGAAGAAGGAAAAGAAAGGGTGTGAAGTTAAAGTAGTCTTAATAAAAAAATTCTTAAATAAAAAAATTATTATAAAAATTCTAAATTATTATTATATTTATAATTTTAAATAAGTTATATAATTTTATATTTAAAAATTATCACATAAATTTATTATAATATTTTAATAAAAATAGATATATTATAATTATAATAAAATTTATTTATAAAATATTTAATATATATTAATTATTATTTAATTGTAAACATATAATTTTATATTTAAATATAATAAATAATTAAGTTTGATTTGATTTATTTTTTTATTTTAAATTTTAAACCGAACCTTAAGAAAAAATAAATTTTAAAAAATTGATTTTATCAATTTTAGATTTTTTTTTTTATATTTGTTTTGGATTATTTGTTTCAGGAGTTCTCTTTATTATCTGATTTTGAATATAGAAGTTTAATAACTGATATTAATTTTTTGAAAGAATATCCTAAAAGAGAGAAAGTAATGAATTTTTCATAAATATAAATATAGTTGATGATGTAATTTTATTACTCATCCTTATGTTACTTGAGCAACATATTAATGATCCCAATCAATAATGTGATTCACTTCAGTTCCTAATTGTTGTATGACATGTTATAGGAGATAATACAAACGAAATTTTACTAATACAATTCAACTTTCTTCAATTTATCTATGGAATAGACAACAATGATCTATCATACATGACCTAAAGTTCTAATCATATATTACGAAGACTAACTTATAAAAGGTAACCATGCTGGCATACACTGCTTAAGTTCCTTGTAATATTAACCGCAAATCTATTATGCATTTCTATTTAAATTCAAAATACTAAAAATAATAATAAGGGAAATCCCACATAAACTTAACTGTAATATATAATAATAATTATAGGTTCAAATAGTTCACATCACAACTACTAAATTCACTTTAACAAACCATTAAAAAGGAAAGTTTCAACGAAGGTCCTCTGAGCATATAACCATAAACTAAATCCTTAAGTATATAAATTGTTTCAGCAAGTAACTTTTATTCGCTCAAACATCTGAATTAGGAGCATGGTTGTTCTGTTGTTCGGGGTTGGGCAACATTGGAGTTGGAGAAAGATTGGTTTGCAGCCCATCATGATTTTGATCAAGAATTGGCCTTCCCATGAGCATTGTTGGAAGACCAGATTATGACCCTGCAACATGTGGATGAGGTGGCATAGGATAGTAAGGAACATCCTCAGAGGGAGTTGGAGCATTGCCTGTTCCTGGTATGCCTGCAACATGTTGATGAGGAGGTGGCATAGGAATGTAAGGAACATTCTCAGCATTGCCTGTTCCTGGTGTGCCTGCAAACACTTGAAGGTCCCTTTTGTCTTCCCTGGGGACAATATCAAGAAGAAAATCATACATATCAGACTTTTTCATTGCAGAAGCAATGTCAGTTTTATTAAGTGTTCTCCTTTTGTTCTCCTCAGCATTAGCCCATGCTCTTATTGTGAGCTCCATAATGAACATTTCACATGCCTTGGCAAACAGCACAGGAGCCTCAGCTGACACCATACTCACCTCCTCATCAGCCTTCATTATCTTCCTAATCCTAGCCAAAGGCAAGCTGCGGCTCCTGGAACTACTCCCCTCCTCAATTTCCTCGTACTGTTTAGCCCAAAATTTGTTCAGTTTCTGCTCCAAGTGTTCTTCTTGTACCTGTGGGTAGGATGAAGGGACAGAACGACCAATAGTCTGTGTTGGAGGATTGGTACGAGGAGCCATCATGGGGTTAAATTGATAATTCTTCTGCTCCTGTCCTTCTTCTGCTGGCTCACCTTGCTTCTTTTGATCCATTATGCTGTGAACTTCTTTGACCACGAACATGAAAAGCAACAACATTCATGAAAATTGAACACAGTATATGCAGTAAGAACAACCACTATGTATATCAAATAAAAAGTTTAAATGATGCAGTAAGAACATAAATGAATATGACTTCTCAAGTCTTAAATGACATGAACCTTGTAATTAAACTAAAATCATGGTTCTAAATTTTGTCGTCAGAATTATGGTTATTTTAGTTGTAAGCATTGCCCCTAGTGGAATATATATCTTTTATAACTACGCAGAAGTGCATCACCTTACTTTTCAAAACACTTTACTGTAAGGTGTTGCTTCCCAAAACGCTTTCTAGTACTTTCCTAACATCCCACTTCAGTACCCTCATTCAACCATTCACAATTAAAATTTAAAATTTAGAGTAGAAGATTAAAATCTATTTTTTTTTCAAACAAAATAAATAAATAAAAAATACTAAATTTCATTATTACTTATACACAATTTAAATTGTTACAAAAATCAATAAAATAGCAGTCAAATTTGTCATTCATTATCAAGACCGATAAAATCTTAATAAAATCTATAATATACTCAAGTCTTATCGAGATGTTGTTGGTCTATTTCTACCAAAAACAATTATATTTAAAATACTAATTAGATAATCAAGTAATCATTAACAATATAATTAAAGATTAAGAAACCCTAACAAGACTCGTTACCCTTATTTTGACTATATAATTGATTTAAGTGTTGAGATGTAATTAATCAGAATATTTTTATTGTGAAATGTGAAAATCTCAAATTGAAGTCAAAAAGCGACAACATCTAAGACCATTATGAAATATTCGATCCCAAAATACGTGAAGATCTCAAATCGAAGTCAAAGAACGACAACATCTAAAATTATTATGAAATGTTCGACCCCAAAACATGAATAATCACAATTACGATGTGGATCATAATTTGAAATAAGAGTAAATTATTCGTGATTAAATTTTACGATTTAAACACCGAATCCTGAATCAAATATTTCAAACCTTAAAATTATACCAAAAAAAAAATTTTTTTACCATAATCAGATAATCAGAATTTCGATCGAAATCGAGAACTTTGAAATAAAAATTAAAATTTTATCTCATCTTTAACACCAATAATTTAAAAAATACATACATAATTTTATAGTGGGTTTGTATGCAACATGCACAACATTAGTGACACTAGAACAAAAATCTAAAGATCTTTTTATGTTAAGGTAATAGTAGGTTTTGATAAAAAAAAAAAAAAAATTCAAATAACCTTTTGAATTTTTCTATATACTTTAACATAGATACAAGTATGATGAGTTGAATTAAATAAAATTTGATCATCAAACAATAGGAAAATTAAAGAAAGGAAAAGAGAGGAGAAGATATACCTTGTACTTGTACTTGTTGTGAACAAATTTAGATTTCAATTCTTGATCTGAAGGAAAGAAGAAGAGTAATGAAAGTAAAGAAAAGAGTAATGAAAGTAAAAAAGTAAGAGGAGTTTGTTTTAATGTTACAATAATATTTTTTTTATGAAAAACGTATCAAGCATTAATTATCTTAATAAAAATAAAATAAATTATATTTAATTAATTTAAAAAATAAAAGAAGTTATTACTTTTTGTAAAAAAAATATTCTCAAATAAAAAAATTAAACATCAAGTCTTATGAGTAAAAGTTTTAATCTATAATATGAACTCTTTTAAAATTCAGAAAAAAAATCATAATATTTTTTACAATATTATTATATTGTATATTCATAAAAAAAGAGTAAATATTTATATTTTTATAATTATTATTAAAAATATTATTTTATTATTATTATCAACTCATTGTTTTGTGTGCATTTATTAATTATTAATTACAAAAATAAATTTATAGAAATAGAAAAAATAAAGAACATACATGCCATGTTTTCCGCTGACAACAGGGCCACATTTTCAACTTTACAACATATTCTGAGAGATTATCTAAACATGCAAGAAAACAACATTGTTAGAACTTAGCTGGCATTATAATTTCATAATTTATGATTAATTAAACTCTCCTTTAAGAATTCTTGTATTTTTAATTTGCATTTATTTCCACGTGTATCATCCTCTTCCTTTTGTTTTGATGTAGCAAAAATAACAATTTTAGTGACGGAATAAATATTCAACAAAATAAACTAAATTTTATCACAAAATATCAGTAATATTTTTTTAAAGACTTAATTTGTGAATTGGCAAAAATATAATTAAGTTATTTTTTATGTTAATATAATTTTTCTTCAAAAAAGTTTATATTTATTGGATGTTTGTACCGATCCTTAATCCGTCGTAATGAATGATAAATTTTATGACAGATAAATTAAATTTGTAATAGATTTTAGATTTGTGATAAACATTTATTAGAAATGTGTTTGTTTACAATTATTTGTGACGGATAAACTCCGTCATTATACATTTAATTACAATTAAAAATTCAATTTGAAATATGATTTTGAGATAAATATGATTTTAAGATAATAAAATATAAAAAATATTACCATAAATATATTTTTGAAATATGTGACGTGAAAAAAAAAACTTGTAACTTAGGAAAACAAAATTGAAGACTTGTTTAATCCAAATTTAAGAACTAATATACGAATAAAAATTACTCTTTGTCAAATAATACTTCTAATAAATCAGTAAAATGTTAAAGTTTTAATTTCATATACCATGATATAAATCATATAATTTTAATAATTTAATAATTTAATATACCTAATAATGGTGACTTATAATACTAACAATTAAATATATTAAAAATTATAAACAAATGCATAAAAATTATCAGTATTAGTCATCATTGAGTAATATTTATTAAGGTTTTAGTGTAACACTAATAATTAGTTAAGACCTTCTAAAAATTAATAATAATAGTGTTATTTTTTAAACTAAAACCCAAAGACAGTACTGATGAGTAATCAAATCCGAAATATAATTTATTATGCAATTCTAATGAATTGAATAAAATCTAAATGTATCATAAAATTGAATTTAAAGAAATTACGTATAAAAATAATTTATTATTATTTAAAATTAACTAGTTTTCTATTTCTCTAACACATAATATTATTATTTCAATATAAATAATAATATTTTTTTTATTTATGAAATATTTATTTACTATTAATATTAAATTTAAATTATTATGATAGTTTTTTTTTAATTAAAAAAAAATATTTATTTAGCTATATTATATAAAATATCCACATACTTTAATAATGAATATATAAATTTTTAGTATTATTTATTTATTAATATAATAATATAAAATAATAATTTATCTTAATTATTATTTATAATAAATTATGAGATGATCAATTACTTTTATATTAAAAAAAAAAGTTATAAATGATAATAATTATTTTACACTTACTTTTAGAATAAATAATTTTTTTTATATCTCTCCAGTTTTATTTATTTATATATATATATATATAATTTAACTTAATTATTATTTATAATAAATTATGAGATGATTAGTTATTTTTATAATAAAAAAAAATATAATAATTATTTTACATTAGAATGAATAAATTTTTTTTATATATATTTTCAGTTTATATATATATATATATATATATATATATATATTAAAAAAACCTTGAAGTTCTCATTAATAAAAAAATTAAATTTATAATAACTATTTTATATAATCAAATTAAATTATTCTAATTATATTTAATAAGAATGAATTATAAAAAATAATATTTATATGTATAAATTTAATAATTAATTTTAAATTTGATGATTTTAATTTTAAATAATAAATAATCACATGTCGGTACATTTTTAATAAATGGTTATTTTAGTTTTTTATGTTTTAAAATTAGGGGATTTATGTAAATAATACCCTATATCTATGATTGAGTCTTGTCCATAAGCTACTTAGCCCAAAGTTAACCGTTATCATATTATATCAATAAAGTTCAGTTTCACCAAATTTAAGAATTTAATAACTTAAAGTCGAATAGATTAATTTCCATAAAATATGTATATAAATTGATATCTACTATATTAATTTGAGTATCATATTTCAAAAATTCACAAAAAAATATATAATAATGAGAAATATTAAAAATTGTAGTCGATTTTTATGAGTAAAACTTTTATATTAATTATAATCCTACCTAAATATTTTGTTTCAATATAAATTTGATATTAAAATTAATTTATATGAATTTAATTTAAAAATCAAAGTAATCTAATTTAATAGTAAAAAAAATGATAAAATGAAATAGATTAAAAAAAATAAGAAATTGAATCACTTTAACTAGGGATAAAATAAAATAGAGATTATTATTTAATTTTTGTTGGTTTAATCGATGTTATTTAAAAACAAGACAACAACCTTGGAAGTTATCTCACAAATTGCAACTGAAAATAGTTCAACACATTCATTTTCAATCCATACCAAAAGTACAAACACAATTTAAAATATTAATGGGAGCTTAAGTACCATTATTTCACCCAGTAATTTTTATTTGTTCAATCATCTGAATTAGGAGAAGGGTTTTGCTGATTGGGGATGGGGCCCGTTGGAGTTGGCATCATAGGATAGGTTTGCAGTCCATGAGGAATTTGATGAAGAGTTGTTGGAGCAGCAAATGGTGGTGGTGGGCTTGCAAGAAGAGTTGCTGGAGCAAGAAATGGTGGTGGTGGGTTTGCAACAAGAGTTGTTGGAGCAGCAAATGGTGGTGGTGGGCTTGCAACAAGAGTTGGTTGAGCAGCAAATGGTGGTGATGGGTTGGTGGGCTTGCAACATGTTGAGGAGGTGGCATATAAGAGTAAGGAACATTCTCAGTTGGAGTTAATTGATGGATGATTGTGTTTGTTTCATCCTTAGGAATAGGGCAAATATCTTCAAGAAAATCAAACACTTCAGTCTTTGAGATTGCAGATGCAACGTCAATCTTCTTAAGGATCCTCCTTTGGTTGTCTTCAGCATTAGCCCAAGCCTTGAGTGTAAGCTCCATTATGAATAGTTCACAGGCCTTGGCAAACAACACAGGAGTCTCAGCTGCAACCAACTTCACATCTGCATCACTCTTCATTATCTTCTTAATCCTCGACAGAGGCACACTGTGAGTCTTTACATCAGTGTTCTCCTCAATTTGCTGCAGCTGATTTGCCCAAAAGTTCTTGACTTTTTCCTTCAACTGCTCCTGCTGTTGCTGCTGCCTGTGCATGTATTGGAGAGCATAGTGATTCTCTCCTGGATTGGGTGAAAAGACAGAATTGGTAGAAGGTAACATCATCGGGTAGGATTCATATTGGTTCTTTCCATCTGCATCTTGTGCTGGAGCTGAGCCAATCCCTCTACCTGATTGTCCATGCTGGTTTTGGTCCATGCTATCTATTGTAACCCAATTCAAATTAATCTTTGAACATTTATAGGATAAGCAACATAATCCATGAAAAATGAGCATCATATATGCCTTAAGAAAAATGAGCATCATATATGCCCTAAGAAAAATGAGTATCATATATGCCCTAAGAAAAACCACTAGTGATCTCAAATAAATATTGACATTGGTCTAAGTCAATCCATTTATAGATAGTGTATATGTCTCATATAGACCTTTGTATCAAGAAGACTTCTCATATTTTCAGTGTGAAAAAGAACCATTAAAAATAAAGATCATATATGCTGTAAGAAAAATAAAATTGTTAGAATAATACAACTCCATACATTATATTTGCCAATTCAGACATTATCAAACTCCACAAACCCATTACATAACCCTTCTAAGTTCTAGTAAATATCAAATCTGTCAAACCTTAATTATGTAAAAAGATTTTTTTCTTTTTTTCATTACCCTTAATCAGAATAGTAGATAATACTGAATATCTAAAATTAAAAGTTAATAACTTTTTCAAATGCTAGTCATATATACTTAAAAAGCATTAATATATATATATATATATATATATATATATATATATATATATATATATATATATCTATTTCAAATCTAAGAAAAAAAAAAAAATTAGAGAAACGAAAAAGATTGTAATAAAATTAAAGAAATAAGAATAAGTTTCTATTAATACTACAATGAAATTTGTTTAATACAAGAGTATCCTCAAACTTATTATTTATTAAAAAAACTCATCAAATTTTAAGTGTAAAAAGACTGATTAAAGATAATCATAAGATATGCTGTAAAAAAAACATAAAATTGCAACATGGGACCTCAAAAACTCATTACTTCAACCTTTTAAATTCGTGTAAATCAAATCAAATGAGTCAAATTCAAAACTCAGAAAATATTTTTCATTACCCACCTCAGAACAGAAAATCAAGATTAAAAATTAAAGTTTTTTCCGATCTCTAACATTAACTTAAAAAGCAATCAAATTTATATAGGATATATAACTACATAATGCGGGGTGCATATGCAACATGCACAACACCTTGAACAATAACCATCACCACCTTTTAAAAGTCACTGAGTGAAAGTAAAAATTTTCATCTTGTAAACAAAATCATTTCACAAAACCTTGTAAGTTTGTTATTAAAAATCTCAACTATATTAAAGTAATTATATAGGTTATATATATAATATAAACAAACATAAGAACTATGAAACTATATCGAATTTCAGTAATCAGATAACAGGAAGGAAAAAACAGAGGGAGGAAGAGAGAAAAAGTTGTACCTGAGAGAAGAGAATTACGAGAAAAAAGACGGTAATGAAAGTGAAACAAACAAGTGAGGTTGTTTTAAAGCTTCTGTAACTTTTTGTACACACTAGAATAAAAACGTTTCAAAATATTTTTTTATTAATAAATTATTTATTATTAATAAATACATTTATTTTTTATTATTTATAATGTAGAAAAGTTCCATTTAAAATTAAAATAAATGAAAGGAAAATGTTTTTACTCATATAAACAAAACAACACATCTAACAACGGCAACATTTCATTGAAAAAAAAAAAACCAGTAAAACTAAATCAAATTTGGTTCAAGTTTCAAAAAGAAATTTCAAAGATAGGAATAGTGAAAAATATGTCTTAATATATACAGAAATTTAAATAAAAAACAAAAAGGGTTAATAGAGGTAATATGAGTTAAAATGAAAGAAATGTGTTATTTTAACACTATAATACCAGTTTTCTTTTTTCTATAAATATCTTCTCGCACAAATTTGATCATATATAATTAAAAACTAATTTAAAAATAAAAAAATTAAAATATTTTTTTATATAAGATTATAAATTTATTTATTTATTATATTTAAATATAATATTATATATAAATGTTTCTTTTTTTTAAATTTTATTTTATGATTTAATTATATTATATTTATATATTAATATTTATTAAAATATAATAATAAAGTTATATAATAATTATTAAATATAAGATAGTATAATTTTTTTATAAATATAAGAGAAATTAAAATTATAAATATAATAATAATTATAAAATAGTAATATAATTTTTTATTATAAAATATATAATGATTTTTATAAAAATATTTAATAATTTTATAATAATAAAATTTTAAAATTAATTTATAAAATATTAATTTGGTTTTGTTTAAAATTTATATTAAATTAAAATCTTAAAACTTAATTATATTTAAATTTTATATATATTTAATAAATATTAAATACAAAATTAAATAAAACTGAAAGGAACCGTGTGATATGATAAGTGTTCATTTATTACAAATTACAAGAGTTACAGTGCAGAATTTATTGTATTTTGTCTTCTAAACAAATTATCTGCGTAACCTTATCAAGTTATCAGTTAAATTATTAAAAAAAGAGAATTATCAATACAAATAATTAATTACAAAGAGGAAAATAATATTTGATATAACAATAAATTGAGGAGATAAAGAATATAAAATAAAAAGAAAAGAAAGTAAAAAAAGAAGTGAGTTCCTTTTAATGCTGCAATAAATTTTTTTATGTTACAATAACTTTTTATAACGTTGCAATAATTTTTTTTATGATATTTATTATTTTTATTATTATTATTATTTTATATACAGTTTCAAAGTTAATTCATATTTCTAATAAGGTAAAAGATGTATATCATATTATCTGCAGTAAATAAGGAAAGTATTTTTAATTTTACAACAAACTCTTCTATTTAAATTTATAAGGAAACAAAACATTGACAAAAACATAATGTTTTGAAATACTTCAGTAAAGTTATTGATTTAATCAAATTTTCCTTTAACCATTTATGACTGAAATTTCAATTCAATTGCACTTGTATCACCAACCTCTTTAGTTTTTACTAGGATTTTTTTTTTTCATCCAAGTCAAAATCATAAACTATCTTTTATGTGAATTGATTATCATTGTATTGTATATTATTATTTTTCTTTTTAATTGTTCTATTTTTAAGAGATTTTTATTTAACTGTTATTCTTAAAGTTTAACATAATATTAATTTTTTTTTGTAATTTATATCCTTATTATCTATCAACTTTTAATTAATTTATATATATATATATATATATATTATGTATTTATTGTGAAGTAGAAATGAAAAAGGTAAACTAAAAAATTTCATAAATATTTTATTAAAATTAATAAAAAATATTATTTTAAATTAAATAATACTTATAAAGAAATAGGGAGAGAAACTATCACTTAACAAAGTTACAGTATATATATATACATATATATATCAAGACAAACATTAATTAACAATGTTTTGTGTGGATGTAACAAGATGGATAAATTGTCATATATTACTTTAATTAGAGATTTGATATATTTAAGTTTTAATTAGGCTTTTTGGGCAGTGAGTGATTCTTTATAAGGTTGTAAAGTTTCTGAAACTGCTAGACCTGAACTCCATGAATTTTTATAATTGGATCAATAGAATGCATTGTTGCAGTACAGTATAGTAATTGAATGAGGCTCAAGAGGGTACTTGAGCTGGTGTTGATGATGGTGAAGAAGGTAAATTTAGATGCAAGAAAAGCAAATCATTCAAATGCACAGTTTGTAGTGGATGAATGTAGACTCGATATAATAGATTAAATCTTTCTGTCTCTTCATGAATTCATTATCATTTTATTGAATATCAATTTATTTATTCTTTTAACTCTCATTTGACAATTTAAAAATATTTTTCTTATGAGATTTAAGTTTGATTGAAATTTAGAAATATTGAATTTAATAAGGTAGAAAAATACAAGAACAAATGAGAGTAAAAAAAAAAATGGAGATAAATTTAAGAGATGTAGAAAATAGTAATGGAAGTTCTGATGGGGAAAAATAATCGATGCAGCGGAATTAATTTTCCCAAACTTGCAAGAATTTATGAGGAACAACAACAATAGAAAATTGTTAGAAAATAAATCATAAAGAGAACACCAATATTTTAACGTGGGAAAACCCTCTCAATGTGAGAAGTAAAAACCCACGGGCACAAGCCAGTCAATCAAACTTCACTAAGATCAAATAAGGGTACAAGAGAGTCAAACGCACAAATAAGTGCCTACAATCAGCCAATACATCAAAATAATAATGCTCTTAAATTTGAAAAACAAAGAAAGAGAAACCTAAAAATAGAGCAATAGTGTGGAACTGATAACTCTAACCACAAAGCCTCCAATTGACAATCCCAACGATCAAACAAGACGGCGTGTGGCAAACTGTATTCTCTCCTTTTTCTCTCCCAGAAGACGGCCTCTCTTTTCTGTACTCTCTGTCTGTACTTTTTTGTCTGTCTCTTAGAAGTCTCCCCTCCAATTAGGTTAAATAGAATAAAATGGGCTTAACTCAATTGGACTTTTTAAACACATAGTTGGGAGCTCAACCCAACACATCTCCCCCTCACAACTATGTGGAGGTGACCACCAATCCGGCGTTGTACCTTGAAGATGTAGAATTAGCCGCTTGCTTCACCCTGAAAATCCACCTGTTCTCTAAAGCTCTTTTGCCCTTAGGCAACTTTACCAAATCATAAGTGTGATTATCATGCAAAGATTTCAGCTCATCTTGCATTGCATCCAACCACTTTTGATTTTCTTCACTTTCCAAAGCTTCTTCAAAACACTCAAGTTCTCACCATAAGTCAAGGTTACATACTCATAAGAAGAATACCTTGAAGAGGGTTTACTAAGCCTGTTGGACCTCCTCAGAGGGACTTGTGGTAATTCAGGTGCAACATCATGATCATCATCATGTACCATATCATGTTCCTCTTGAGTATCATCAATTGGAACCTCTACACCATCTCCAACCTGTTGATCATCAATATCACCAAGTTGCTCATCATTTTGAGCATAAGACTCAAGATTATCCAGATTGTGAACTGGATTACCATCAATGAGATTATCATGTTTCTCAGGTCTAGTCTTCTCTACCTTGTTAACATCTTCAATGGTTTGGTCTTCCATGAACTGCACATCACGGCTTCTGACAAGCTTCTTCTCAATAGGATCATACATCTTATAGCCAAATTCATCCTGACCATAGCCAATAAAGACACACTGCCTTGTCTTTGCATCCAACTTGGATCTTTCATCCTTTGGAACATAAACAAATGTCTTGCAACCAAAGACACGCAAATGATTATAATTAACATTCTTGCCAAACCAAATTTTGTCTGGCACCTCAGTATTCAAAGCAACTGTAGGACTAAGATTAATAACATGCACAGCTGCAAGCAATGCCTCTCCCCAAAAATGCTTAGGCAACTTTGCTTCAGAAAGCATGCATCTAACTTTTTCAATCAAAGTTCTATTCATCCTCTCTGCTAGACCATTTAACTGAGGAGTTTTAGGAGGAGTCTTCTCATGCCTGATACCCTGCTGCTTGCAATAAACATCAAACGGTCCACAATACTCACTACCATTATCAGTACGAATGCATTTCAGCTTCTTGCTTGACTGCCTTTCAACCAAAGCATGAAATTCTTTAAACTTTTCAAACACTTGGTCCTTTCTCTGTAGTGCATAGACCCTAACTTCCTGGAATAATCATCAATAAAAGTAACAAAGTAAAGTGAACCACTGAACGACTTTACCTTTAATGGACCACAAACATCAGAATGCACCAACTCAAGCAACTCTAACTTTCTTGAAGGAGGATGCTTCTTGAAGGATACTCTAGTTTATTTTTCAGCCATGCAATGAGAACATTTTTCTAACTCTGCACTCTTCAAACCCAAGAGTAAATCCTTTTTGGCTAAACAATTAAGCCCCTTTTCACTGATATGACCAAGCCTTCGGTGCCACAGAGATGCCTCCATATACATAGCATTCACACTGTCCCTAGCAACCAAAGCTTTAGTCCAATATAATTTAGAAATTTTCTCCCCCTTTGGCCATAACCAAGTTACCTTTAGTGAGCTTTCATTTATTGGAACCAAAGTGATTATCATAACCACTATCATCAAGCAAATGCACAGAGATCAAGTTAAAACGAACATCTGGAGCATGCTTTACTCCTCTGAGTAATAACTGCACTCCCATGTTGGTTTGCAAGCAAACATCACCAACACCTACAACCTTTGACACACCATCATTACCCATCTTCAACACTCCAAAATTACCAGAAGTGTAAGATGTGAAGAAATCCTTCCTCGGTGTAACATGTAGTGTAGCACCACTATCAATTATCCACATGCTCTCATCAGATACAAGATTGATAGAGTCATAGTCACGAAGAAGAACAAGATCACCACCTGTAGTAATAGTAGTAACACGATCATCATCATGATCATTCTCATCCTGCTTGCCTTTGTTCTTCTTTTTCCACTTAAAACAATATTTTTTAATGTGCCTAGTTTTCTTACAATAATGACACTCCAAATCTTGTATCTTGACTTGGACTCGCTCTCATCCTTCGGTTTCTTTTCCTGACTTCTCCCCCTATTTTCTGTGACCAACACATCAGACTGAGATGAAGAACCATGTGCCTTCCTTCTCATCTCTTCATTAAGAGCACTACTCTTTGCCATTTGAAAGGAAACAATACCATTAGGAGCAGAATTTGTAATTGAAACCCGAAATACCTCCCAAGACTCAGGTAGAGTATTCAGCAGCCATAGTCCCAAGACTTCATTATCAAAATTGATACCCATTCCGGACAATTGATCTAGGAGCCCTTGAAATTCATTTAAATGATCTGAAATGGAAGAACTCTCCCTGTACCTCAAATTCATCAAGCAATTCAATAAATACAATTTATTATTGCCTGACTTAGAAGCATACAAAGACTCAATCTTCTCCCATAAAGTTCTAGCATTTATCTCATTAGCAATGTGATTATAAACATTATCTTCTACGTATTGCCGAATAAAGCCACAAACCTGTTGATGCTCAAATTCCCATTCTTCATCAGACATAGATACTGGGTTTTGAGTAGCAAACATTGGAAGAGGCAATTTCTTCACAAACAGCAAGTCTTTCATCTTGCCCTTCCATAAATGATAATTTGTACCATTTAGAGCAACCATCTTTGTATTTGCCTCCATCATTCAAGCAAGTAAATATAACCCCAAACCTAGAGCTCGGATACCAGTATGATGGGGAAAAACAATGGATGCAGCGGAATTAATTCCCCAAACTTGCGAGAATCTATGAGGAGCAACAACAATAGAAAATTGCTAGAAAATAAATCACAAAGAGAACACCAATATTTTAACGTGGGAAAACCCTCTCAATGTGAGAAGTAAAAACCCACGGGCACAAGACAGTCAATCAAACTCCACTAAGATCAAATAAGGATACAAGAGAGTCAAACGCACAAATAAGTGCCTACAATCAGCCAATACATCAAAATAATAATGCTCTTAAATTTGAAGAACAAAGAAAGAGAAACCTAAAAATAGAGCAACAGTGTGGAACTGATAACTCTAACCACAAAGCCTCCAATTGACAATCCCAACGATCAAACAAGACGGCGTGTGGCAAACTATATTCTCTCCTTTTTCTCTCCCAGAAGACGACCTCTCTTTTCTGTACTCTCTGTCTGTACTCTTTTGTCTGTCCCTTAGAAGTCTCCCCTCCAATTAGGTTAAATAGAATAAAATGGGCTTAACCCAATTGGACTTTTTAAACACATAGTTGGGAGCCCAACCCAACAAGTTCTGGGAATGCTGAAAACGATTCTTCCTGAAGGGAGATTGGTTGAGCGCGTTCAGATTCTGAACTTTCTCAAGATAAGGCTTGAAACCGATTTGTATGCTCAAGTAGCCAAATGCAAGTGTTCCCAGTACCACTATCCCTGACCTAATCGCATTCATCTTCAAGTAGCCAAATGGAATAGACAATAATGATCTATCATACATAACCTAAATTTCTAATCATATATTACGAAGACTAACTTATAAAAAGTAACAATGCTCGCATACACTGCTTCAGTTCCTTGTAATATTAACAGCAAATCTATCATGCATTCCTTGATATTTATATTCAAATTCACAATCCTAAAAATAATAATAAGGGAAATCCTAAATACACTTAACTATAACATATAATAATATAATAATAATAATTATAGATTCAATTAGTTCACATCACAACTACTAAATTCACTTTAACAAACCATTAAAAAGGAAACTTCAAACAAAGGTCCTCTGAGCATATGACCATAAAGTAAATCCTTAAGTATATAAATTGTTTCACCAAGTAACTTTTATTCGCTCTATCATCTGAATTAGGAGCATGGTTGTTCTTAAAATTGTCAAGGAAAATATAAATCGTAAATTGGAAGATAGTAATACGAATCGTAAGATTTTACAAATTTATAAAATTTATATAAATCATATAATTAAACTTAAAATATATAATTTATACTATTGAAATAAATATCAATAATAAATTGAAACTTGAAAAAATAAATAACATATATAAAAATTAAGAGGGATGCAAATATTGAGTATTGCGGAAATAGAAAAGATTTGAGAGAAGAGGAAAAATTATAATATTGTTTTAAGAAAATAGAAAAATATTTAATTTTTATTTTAAATTTTTTTAATTAGATTTTAAAAAGTAATTGCTGAAATATACTAGGTATACTGTTGAAATAAATATAAATAATAAATTGAAACATGAAAAAATAACATATAAAAAAAATTAAAAGAGTACAGATATTGAATATTGAGAAAGTGAAAATGTTTTTAGAAAAGAGGATAAATTATAATATTTAAAAAAAATAGAGAAATATTTAATTTTTCTTTTAATTTTGTTTAATTAACATTTAAAAAATGTGACTATTGAAATATGTAATGTATATAGTGAGATTAGAAAAGAAAGAGGAAACGTTGTTTTTTAAAGTTTGAAACACTGCCCACTTCAAACAAAATGAAAATAAAACTCTAGCCTAACCCTAACCTCTTACCGTAGCAGCCAACATCTATAGGAGAAAAGCGATAGAGAAGGAAAAGAGCGAATATACGACTCCTAAATGACGATCTGCGCTAAGAAAGGAGAAAAGCGATGGAGAAGGAAAAGAGCGAAGATACAACTCGTAAATGCATGCGACATGCGACGGAGGATCGAAAAGATCGTTATCCCGAAGATCCTACACGATTTGGCCAAAAGTTTGATTTTTAGGTACGTAAACTCGAAAATTTTAAAAGAATCGTAATCGTAGGATCTTACGACTTAAATCGCGATTTTGACTACCATGGTGTGAAGAACCCAGACCCACAAAGAAGAGCCGTCCAGATCCTATTTCGGTTGGAAAGTCTTTGGGCCACTCTCGTTTCCTTAGTGGGGAAATGCAAATGGGCCAAAACATGTCCATTATTCTGTTGGACGAGGACCAAGAGTACCTTCATCGAGCTAGGGTGACCGAATTGCAAAACTCCCTGGGTGGAGCTGCAAGTTCGTGCTATAGTGGTCGGTCAACATATGCTGGACCTTTGGAGCCAGGAACGCCACCAAATAGCTGAGCTTCTTGAGCTAAAAGATAAGTTGGCCAAGGCCGAGAAGGAGACAACAAAGGTGGTTGAGACCAATACTTTGTTATTGACGAAGATGGATGAGGTGACCGAATGGAGGTTGAAGGCAAAGGCCGAGTTGGAGGCTATGCGGGTCAAGGCTGAAGCTGACTTAAAGCTTTAAGGGAGTAGTATGAGCAACTAGAAAAGAGAAGGAAGGATGATATTTGGGGCTTGGAGTTAAGTTTGACCAAGGCCCAAACTACTCATGCTGATCTGGCAAAGGAAAATGACAAGTTAGCTCGGTCAGTGTTAACTTCGATATCCATGAGGGCAAATGGATGTCAATTAATGGCATCCCGGATGAAAATGAGGTTCCAGTTTCCGAAATCCACCTAGACGATGTTAATATAGTAGACTACGTTTATAATCAATGTCTTTGTATTTTGCTCCCTTGTAAAAAATTCAAAGGTATTTTGCAATGAAAAAGTATTCAGTTTTCTACTTGCCATTTCTTGTGTCATTAGTACTTAATTTTCTTCTATTTACTGAAAAGTTGGCGGTATGCGAATAAGTTGAGATATACTCAGTCAAGCATCACTAGGGCTTAAGTGATTTTTTCTTTGCGAGTGAGACGAGATGTACTCGGTTAGGTATCATTAGGGCTTAAGTGATTTTTCCTATGCGAGTGAGACGAGATGTACTCGATTCGGTATCACTTGCGTTTAAGTGATTTTTTCTATGCGAGTGAGACGAGACGTACTCGATTAGGTATCACTTGCGTTTAAGTGATTTTTCCTACGCGAGTGAGACGAGACGTACTCGGTTAGGTATCACTTGCATTTAAGTGATTTTTTCTTGTGAGTAAAATGAGATGTACTCGGTTAGGCATCACTTAAGTGATTTTTCCTATGCGAGTTTATAAATAACAAAGCAAGGTTGAATGTTGAATAACTCATGTATCTTTATTATTTGCTGTTTAGGGGAAATGACAAGGAAACAAAAAGCAATTAGTTGTAATAGAACTTTAGGGAGCTAGCATTCCAAGACCGAGGTAAAGGTTTTCCGGCCATGTCCTACAAATGATAAGCTCCGTTGTCGACTACTCTTGTTATTTTGTACGGGTCTTCCCAGTTGGAAGCGAACTTTCCTTCTTTGGGGTCTTTCCGGGCAAGGGACCTAATTCTCAGCATGAGATCACCTTCATGAAAGCTTCTAGACTTAACTTTAGAGTTGAACCTCCTTGAAGCTCGTAGTCAACAAACTTCTTGCCTATTTTTGGCTTTGTCTCTGAGTTCTTCCAAAAGGTATAATTCTACCCTGATACTTTCTTCATTTTCGTTTAGGTTTAACAACTGTCTTCGAGGACTGGTCTCACCTACCTTAATCGGGATCATGGCATCTACCCCAGCTATTAAGCTGTGTGGGGTTTCTGAGGTTGTTGATTGTGGGGTGCATCTGTATGCCCATAGTACTTCTAAGAGTTCCTCTGTCTACTTACCTTTCGCCTTGCCCATTTGTTTGAGGGTGTTCGACCGAACTTGTTATGTGCCAAATGCCAAGACCTTGGTAGAAGTTGGCAAGAGTGGTGTCGATGAATTGCCGCCCATTATCTGTTACAATTGTATGCGGGATCCTGAATCTACATATAATATTTTTCCATACAAATTTTTGTACTTGTTGAGTAGTAATTTTTGCTAAGGATTCGGCCTTAATCCACTTTGTAAAATAATTTGCAACTACCAGTAGGAATTTACATTGTCCTTTGACTAGGGGAAAGGGGTCGAGGATGTTCATTCCCCATATGGCAAAAGGCCATGGGGAGACAACATGGTGTAGTTTTTCCGGGGCTGAGTGTATAAGGTCTGCATTAACTTGGCACTCCTTGCACTTTTTTATGTATTCGGCACAATCCTTTTGGATGGTAGGCCAATAGAAACTAGCTCTCAACACCTTCGCTGCCATGGTTCTGCCTCCTACATTAAATCCGCATATACCCCAGTGAAGTTCTTTAAGAACATATTGGATTTGGTCATTGTTGACGCATTTCAAGAGAGGGATTGCATAACCTCTTCTGAAGAGTTCGTTGCCAATGACTGTGAGCTGAGATGCTTTCCTCCAAAAAACTACAGCTTCTTTGCAATCTTTGATACATTCCCCCTTTGTTAAGTAGGAAATTTAGGGTGTCATCCTTGTTTCCTTTGTCTCTATCTGCTGACATTCATTCAACAAGACAAATGGTTGTCGAACTATGTGTTGGACAATGGTTTGGTGGTGTCTGGCTCCCTTGGCGCCTACTAGTTTAAACAGTCGATCAACACGAACATTGTCTATTCTTGAGATGTGGGACACTGTTTCTTCCTGGAATTCCATCAGCTTCCCTGTGGTACAATGATAATATTTCAGTAATAATGGTTTTTTAACCTGAAATTCACCTATTAGCTGGCCGACCACCATTTGAGAATTAATGTAACATTTGATTTTGGTTATTTCGAGTTCTTTTGCTAGATTGATTTTGGCAATCAGGGCTTCATATTTTGCTTGGTTGTTCGAAGCTTTAAACTGCAATACCAGGGATTTTTCTACAATTAGTTCGGCAGGTCCTTGCAATACTATGCCGACTCCACTTCCTTTATTTTTGGATGAACCATCTACGAATAACTTCTAAACCGCCATCTCCTCAACCTCGGTTTGAAGTTCACTTGCAAAGTCAACCAAACATTGTGCTTAGATAGGTCCTCTTTGTTCATAAATAATGTCAAATTTGGAGAGTTTTATGGTCCAAGCTACCATTCGACCTGACAACTCGGGTTTTTTGAGTATTTTGGCGATGGGGTAGTCGGTCGTAACAATAACTTGGTGGCTTTGGAAGTACTGTCGCAATCGTCTTGCTGCGACGACCAAGGCTAATGCTATTTTCTCCAGAAGCCGATAGCGAGTCTTAGTGTCTTGCAAGACCCTACTTATGTAATAAATAGGCCTTGTTTCGCTGTTCTGTTCCTATGCTAATACTAAGCTTATGGTATTATCTGAAATGGACAAATAGAGTATAAATTCCTTACCAAGTATAGGCCGTTGGAGGATAGGTGGTTACATCAGGAATGCTTTGATTTTTTGAAAGTTTTCTTCACATGTGTTATCCCATTGGAAAGATGAACACTTTTTTAGCAAGTGGAGGATAGGTTGGGTCTTTTGGGTCAAAGTGGGTGTAAACCGGGAGAGTGCCATCAAACATCCTACGAGATGTTGAACTTCCTTCACATTTGCTGGACTTCACATGTTGATGATGGGCTAACACTTGTCGAGGTTGGCTTTTATGCCTCTGTTAGTTAACATGAATCCCAAAAACTTTCCGCCTTGTACTCCGAACACACATTTCACAGGGTTGAGTCGCATATTGTATTTATGTAAAATTGAGAATATCTCGTCCAAATCATCTAGGTGTTCACGGTTTGAGCCTGACTTGATTATCATGTCATCTACGTAAACTTCCATATTGCACCCTATCTGGTGAATGAATATTTTATCCATCAATCTCTGATATGTGGCCCCAACATTCTTGAGGCCAAAAGGTATAACCTCATAGAAGTAATTGGCATCCTTAGTTATGAAGGCTGTTTTCGAGCATCCATAGGGTGCATTCGGATTTGATTGTAGCTTGAGTATGCGTCTAGGAAGCTGAGAATCTTGTATCCGGAAGATCTGTTAACCAGCCGGTCTATGCTTGATAAAGGATATGCTTCTTTGCGGCAGACTTTGTTGAGGTTTGTGTAATCAGTACACATACGTCATTTGTTATTTGCTTTTTTGACTAAGACGACATTGACAAGCCAAGTGGTGTACTTGGCTTCCCGAATGAGGCCTACATCCAACAGTTTTCCAACCTCCTCCTTTACGACTCGTCTTCTCTCTTCACCCTTCTTTCTCTTCTTCTGGGCAACTGATTTGGCCTCTTGGTGGATTGACAACCTGTGCGTAACTACTTTTGGATCAATGCTGATGTAACTGAAATTTTGCTTATAAATAAATACTAACACAGGTCCTAACATGTTTATAATGTCCTAAATTAACTTAATTAAGCTAGAAATGGATTTTTAGGAATTTAGAAGTCAAGATTAAAATTCGTATAAAAATACAGTATTTTATTATTCTGTTGTACAACTTGAGGAAGGTCTATTGTTTTATTTATATCTTTGTCTACAGACACCCAAAAATCTTGATTTTGGTTGCGTTGGAAACTAGATTCAATAAAATTTCACCTAGAAGTTGAATTGTGCGATTTGGAGCTAAATTGGATTTTTAAAACATGTTCAAAGTTAGGCTAACAACAATTGCAGTTCAGGAGGAGTGTCTCTCAAGTTATGGGCTCCCTCAAGTTATCTAAGGCCCGTGCACTAATTGTATCACTTCTGTAGTATAAGTACGTGATTAAGCTTTGTAATTAAGTAGATTTGGCATAAGGAATAATTCATTTTGACATTCAGAATTCGCAAAACATGACTTCCACATTTTCGGTTAATTCAGTTAGAAACTCTCTTTGTATTTTCATATTTTATCTTCAAGAGAGAGTTCTAACTCTTCGAGCTCCCTTGCTCTTATGCCTCTTCTCATTCTTCCTTTGTTCTTCTTGCATTTAATTCATGCTTTGATATTTTACAATTCGAATTTGAAGCTGTGGAAGAAATTTTACTTGTTACACAATGCTTGGAGTTGATTTCTCTTCTTGGCTTACTTTGCAATTGCTTCTTGGTTAAGAGTGAGAGCAAAGTTGTGAATCTTCACACTTTTTGAACATTCATTCGATTGGTTAATTGGATGTTCGAGTGAAAAGAAGATTAATCTCTAAGATTGGCTAGAACTTAGAATTTCCTCCACTATTTCACTTTCTGCACTTTACTACTTGCATTTTTTATTCCAACAATTTTAAATTCCTACAAAGTTGTTTTAAATTCTGTAGTGAGTAGTTCTAAGGAGGTTTTACAGTTTACAATCGGTGAGGGAGGATTCCTTAACATCTTCTTGAAAATATAGAGCACTTGGATGTCTTTCAAGAGAACATAGTGTGCAGAAACTTGCATAAGGTGTTCTTGCTTTATATTCTTGAATTGATCTAGTACCTCTAAGTTGATTATAATTTGTGGAACTCCAGTAGATAGTTTTAATGTTTTCAATTTACTATTTTCTTGCTCAAAGCTTTGAATAATTTCAATTCTAGTTTAAATTTTACGTAGTTTCATTTTAATTCAATAAAATAACATTTTCCAGATTTACATTGTAAGTGTTCTTGTTTTGGTAAGATTTTCCAAATTTGCATTATTGTTTGATTCCATGTATTTTGATTCCTAGTTTCATCATTCATCACATTTCGATTCTAGTTTCATTAAGATCCAATTCTTCATTCAATCTTCTACATAACTTTCATATTCAACATTTTACATTGAATTAGATTAAAAAAATTTACTTTGGTTCTTATTTTACAGCCCCATAATTTCTTCTAGCATTGAGTTTTGCATATTTTCTACATTATATACTTAGTTCAATCTTCAAATCCCCATTTTATATTCTGCAGTTCGTTCACTCATTCATTCACTCATCCATCAATAGATTTATCCATCCTTTGCATTAATTTCCATTCCATCAAACATATACAATCATTGATTCATTCATCCAATTAGAAAACTTGAATTAACCTGCACACATTTACATGTTTCACATTCCAAAAACCATTCCTTACTTCCATATAGTTAGCCACGATTATAGCATACTCCTACACTGATTTCGTATACAAAAACATTTAAAAATAGTTCCATTCGGCTACTTACATCCATTCAGTCATTAAATATTGCAATTATCTTCAAAATTATCTAGTTCCTACGTTCCATTACTTCATGTTTCATTAATCACAACTACTACATCATCATCACTATTCATCTCAACCAAATTTTAGTTTCATTCATTGAGATCATTCATTCATTCTATAAAATCCAAGAGAAAATCCAAATTCATTCATTCATCTATCATTCATTGTAGCTGCATTTAGGAATCAACCAAAAACAAATTAATACTCATTTCTACATAGCATTTAGATTACATATTTCCCCATTATCCATTACATTCATTGCTTAATTAGGATCCTACTCTATCATTGCTCCTACGATTTGATACTTTGGTTATTCCTATACTACATTAAAGGGAAAATCAATCATTTGAGGCAAGAAAAAGTGACTGGAAATCTTGTTTATCAAATGCCCGACATGTTAGCGACTGATCATGCGAACAAGTCAGCATTTCGTTTTAGAACTTGGATTATTTCTGCTACCTCCTACTCCTTTGCAAAGGAACTCACATAAGTTACCTGTTGCTCACCTTGTATGACGACTGAAATGATTTCCTCCTTTGGTTGACACGTAAACCCTCATCTATTCTTGGGTCTATGTTAGTCATGGTTATCATGTTGTCTCTTCTCGGTCTATCCTCTTTTCATTCCTAGTAAGGTGTGACTTTCAGACTTGTCATATAACACTCTCTTGCTGCTTTTTGATCTCCATGTATGGTTATGACTATCCCATCAAGGGCTGGGAACTTCATGGCTAGGTGAGGTGTGACACTATCGCCTCGATTTGGTTAAGTGAAGGCTGACCAAGGAGCATGTTGTATGAGGAGTTTGCTTCAATAACAAGGTATCGAACCTTCACTATCTAATAGTGTGTGCTCCTTTCTCCACATTTAATATAGAGGTCAATGTAACATTTGGCTTTCACCCTTTCTCCTACAAACCCTACAATTTGGTCCTTGTAAGGGTGTAGGGTTTCTTAAGAAAGTTTCACTTTTTGAAACGTATGCCAGTAAAGGATATCTACTGAACTACCTTGATCTACTAGTGTTTTCTTAACGACAAAGTTGACGGCTTCTACTGTGATGACCATGGGATCATCCTACTAGGGTTTATCCCCTTGAAATTAACATCTGTGAAGGTTATCAGAGACATTCTCGACCATGCCCGGTTGGTTGAGTGGACAGACTATACATTTTTTAGGTGACGTTTTCTCGTAGAGCTGGAAGCACCTCCTCCTACAAAACCTCCTACAATGATATTGATGACACCTCCGACAGATTTTGGGCATCATTTTCTTCCCTGCTTTCCTCCTATCTATTTGTGCCTCTAGCATTAGATCTGCCGCTACCATTTCGGCGACTGAACTAACTGTCTTCGGTTCGCCCTGTGTATTTTCTTTCCTCTCTTTTCACTAGTTTTTTCAGGTGGCCTGCCTGTATTAATTCTTCAATCTTGTCTCTTAGGTCCATGCACTTGTCTATGGAGTGTCCATAATTTGTATGATATTTGCAGTCATTTCGAAGATCCACATTTGGTGGTGTGGGCACTTTCCTTGTGTATATTAAGTCGACATTCAATGCTTCTTCTAGGGCTCGTCCA
The DNA here is from genome assembly GCA_016859785.1 of Macrotyloma uniflorum. NCBI lineage: Eukaryota > Viridiplantae > Streptophyta > Magnoliopsida > Fabales > Fabaceae > Macrotyloma > Macrotyloma uniflorum. The sequence goes on from BDMB01000165.1 coordinate 128,917, forward strand.
TGATTTACCGTCAAGGGAGTATAGTGAGGAAAGCGAGACGCTTGGCCTTACCTTGGTTTTGGTTGGTGATGCTTGCTTCCTCTGTCCTGGTTTGCCCTCTCGGTTTCCCTCTTGATAGGAGGGGGCTGAGGTGGTTGAGACGTTTGACCGGCAATTTTCGGTACTCGTTCACTTCTTCCATCTGCATGAATTTGGTAGCTCTCATTCACACCTCGTCTAAGGTCTTGGCGGGGCGTTTAGAGAGGTTGTGCAAAAAAGGTCCTAGTCTCAAGCTATAGGTGTCAAGGTTAGGAATTCGCAGACATACTTTCAAATATATGCTTGACATATACCAAAGCTAGTTCGGTCAGCGGATGTGGCCGACTCATTGTGAACTAGGTGCAAAAAGTCGTACGCATAGTGGGATAACAGAGGGTTTGGAAGGCATGTAGGTGGGCATTAGGACAGGAGATGTCATCATAACTTTCCATCATGAGCCCTCTCTAGGAGGCAGGGAGGGAGGCTTCCATGATTCCATCTATGAAGAGATGTAGACGTTCTTCCTCCTTTTTAGGTTGTGGAGCCGACAAGGGTACGCTGGGGCGAGAGTTTAATCGGTTGCTAGCAGCTTCAGGTTGGGAATCTCCCCGATTGCTCGCGGTTGCTGGCATTTCTCAGGGTGGTTGAAAAGTAGCTACCTCCTATAGAGGGGGGAGGAGCTCTTCCGGATGCAACCAACCTCCTAGTTCGAGAGAAGAGCCCTTCATGTTCTTCTATCTTTCGTCTCATTTTGGCATTTTCCTCCCTTAATTGACTCATTTCATTAGAACTCCTCTTTTGACCTTTCTTAATCTCCTACAACTCTTTCAACAGGGTCTCCATTAGGCACGCGGGGTTAGGACGAGGAGTCTCCATAAGTCTACCCATTTCCTCTTGACTCGACTTGTAACTAGTTATTGTCATAGGTCTCGAGAATATCTCGGCCCCACAATTAGCGCCAAATTGTACTTACAAGGACCAGATATTATCCCAAGATGCCTTCTAGTCTTCAAGTCTCCTGAACTCCTAGACCGAATGGGACCAAATGATGTGGGTACCTACGATTATACTTCGATGCTCAAGTCAGTAAAGAGTATAAGTAAGATGAAATGTAATTATGAGATGATCTCACCTGGTTAAGATATTTGCTATTTATAATATAATAAAACAACTGATTATCCAGAATGGTGCTAACTGACTTATTTTTTAGACGAGATTCAAAGTAATTGAATGGATTCTATTATTGTAATTAGGCAAAGCCCATGGATTATGGCCCGACCGTGTAATTGTAGATAGAGACCGACAACATCTCAAATAGGTGATCTTTGCCCGAGTAGTTTAAGGCGAGAGTGTAGGAACAGTACCTATCAGCTACAATAATAATAATAATAAATAAATAAATAAATAAATAAAGTCAAATAAGATGGCTTATTAGTGCTGTGTACGGAGAGAAAATGTATGCCCATTTGATAACGAGAGAATCCTGCAAATAGATTTGCTACTTCTTACATTTACTCCTGATAGCATTTTCTACCCACTACTACTATTCCCCATCTTCTTCAGTCAAACTGCAACTGCTCCCCATAAACCTTTTCTTCCTCAAATACCCCCACAATTTTTCCATCAACGATTACGATTGACAACTAATCAAACCAAACCATTACTAATTTCAGATTCGGTTTGTCTAAGAATGAATTAAATTCGCCTTATTAATCAAATTTCTTTAATGAGTTCGAAATAAATTGGTTGGGAATGCATTAAAATATTTTACATTAATAACTAAGTATATGACCTTTTTGCGAAATTATTTTCCTACATATAAAAAGAAAATAAAAAACTAATATTTCTTACATAAAATCTAATTACTTGAAACTTTCAACATATTTCCTTCTCTAAGATAATATTTTAATTCATATATAAATTAATTATAATTTATAAAAAAAAATTGTGTCTTTAATTTTCTTATATTTTAGAAGTACTATAAAGTTCATACATCATTGTGAATTTAAAGCGATTTTCATCGAAATTATTTTATTATAAAGTCATATATGATGATTGTTAATTTGAAATAAGTTCAGCCCCATTCGGCTAGATTTAACTGTTATTAACCGCTATGAATCAATTCTTTAGGTCAAGTACTTGAGATTTGAAACATTTGGAGAAATAAAATACTCACCGTTTGTATTTCACAACACTCACGAATTAAAAAATATATTTACGTATGAATACATTTTCTTTTATCCGAGTTTCAATTTGATGTGCTACTAATACAAAGATTTGACAATTTTTGCAAGTATTTGCATGTAATAATACTTACCAACCATATGTATGAAGACAATTTAGATGATGTTATCCCATTGATTATGAAACAAAAATATCATTGCTTATTGACATATCTCTTCCGTTTGTGCACATGCTTTGAAATTTTTATTGCTATTTGTCTCTTTACTAGGATAACGTTAAAGATGTACATTATCATATTCATCTCAGTGACCTCATGATGATGTCTAAGGTACATTGTTCATCTGAAGTTAAGCTTTTCCATTAGCTGCTATTGCAGGACTTGTCTTTCTCTTCCTCTCACTGAAGCTACGGCATGAAGCCAAGCTTGGAAGGCAGCACTGCACAGATTTAACTGTTTTTTCTCTAAGGGATAGATGATCATCATTCATTGTTCTTTCACTACTACTACATGCAGAGTTTCCCCCTGAGACATAGGGAGTGCTGTGTGCAGATTTAGGAAGAAGATCATGTATAGTTGTTGGTTTCACTTCTTTCATTTCATTGTCAAAAGTGTTCTCAGCATCTTCACTTTGGCTTTCTCTCACACTTTCGCGAAAAAGCTCCAACAACTTTTTCTTTTGTGTTGTTGGAGATGGTTCAGGAGCAGAACCAGGCTCAGAAGAAGGGGTTTTATTGAGAAAAATGTGGTGCACTGGAGTGCTGCCACGAGATGGGGTAAACTCTGGATAAAAACAAAGAAATAAACCAGTCATTTGCAGGGAGAAGGGTAATGGTAAAACATTGAGAAAAGAAAAACTATAACAATAGGAAAAATTATCCACAAGTTCTGATAAGAGTCCTACATTCTTCATAAAAGTGGCTTGATAAAAATGTTTCTGCAGCTGAAGAGATTATTGGTCAGTTTGTGTAACTTAAAATAAGTAATTTTTTTTAAAAATCACTTATTTAATATAAGTGTTTTTGAAATAAGTAATTTTTTTTTTTTAAAGTAAACAGATCCATTATGTCCATGACAAAATAACTGTCATACTATAAACCCTGAACCTTTCATCCATGAAATTTTGTTTACTTCGAAGTCTTACCTACTAAAATTATTAACTAAGCAGAGTTTCACCTCCTATTAGTTAAGTACATAATCAGGTCAATTAAACAGATTAATCACCCTCTACTAGTGGAAGACTGCATAAGTAAAGCATTGCAGGGCATCCTTACCACCCTTGACACTGTAGAAATCATCTTCACAGTCAGAGTCTAACCAGGCCTTTGAGTCAAAAAATGATTCATCCTTTCCATCTGTACAGTATAAAAATCCAAGTTCAAAAAAATTGTTAGAAAACTGACATGAATATCAGCCAACACTGTCACTGAAATAACCATGGTGCTGATGTTCATAAACTGTGTCATAAACACACAGTTCAATGCAAATATTGTTAGTGAAATTGCTAGATATAGTAAGAGTTAGTAGTTAGGACACATGGGGTTTATGCTTCCCCCAAACACCTAGAATAAAGAAAGTGCTGGATTACTAAAACAGGATCTTCAAGGGCACTCAGGGCTTTTTGCCATATTCCAAAGCAAATAATTTGTATAATGGATTCCTTGCTTAAAAATTACTCTGCCAGCAAATTCATCGACATGAAAATGACCATCACTTGACTTATGAAGAGAAGATATGGAAGTAAGGACGAAGCATTCCCTATGCCTAAAAACAAACTAAAGAACAAAATAATTTTCACCAAATTAATCATGAATAAGGGTTAACAGATTGCTGAAGTCAATACTAGCTCTTTCAATTTCGACCATCAGAGACTCTATTATTATCAGACAATAACTTCTTATTCAGAAAAAATATACTACCTCCACAGAGACCAAAATAAAGGTAAAAAGATTCCATAGACTGCGTTTCAAAGACTAAAATTCATCGTAGTATTCTGATTCGTATGCAACAACAAAATAAAAAAACATCATGGAACTGAAGAAGCAAACTTACCATATTTTAAAACATAAGTTCTATTAGAGACGGCAGAAATAAACTGTGATATGAAAATCCAGAATAATTTTCTACAACAGATATTTAATTTAAATAGGATCCAGATTATGGAAAAAGAATCTTAGACTCGAAAAACAAAAAACACTCCAACTATAAAGAAAATATCAATCAAAATACCATTTTTATACTGTAAAGAATCCCTAGGCTAGTTCATTAAGACCAAATTTGTGAAAATACCAAAAGCTCTTAGTAATTACAATAGATGAATAAGAAAAAGTGTAATTAAAATAAAAGTACAAATTTTATATAATATAAACATAAATAAGGAAATCCCCAGATAAAAAATTTCTTCTGAAAATTGATATCAATGAAAAAGCTTCTTTAAAATAAATCTTTATCCCATGCTGATGACGATGATGGATGAAAATAAAAATTTACCAACTTTTTATGATGATGCATGAAAATAGAAGGTTTGAAGGAAGGAAGAGTCACAGAGGGACCCTACCATCATCCCCGCAGTCCGTGACTGAGAAGGTGGTGGTTGACCGAGAGGGTGACCACTGAGACTTAAAAGCAGCATCATCAGCCACAAAGTTTCCGTTTTTGGGTTTGTCTTTGAAAGGTGATGGAGGAATCACGAGGTTTACAGCTTTGGAGTCGAAAGAGAGCGTGAGATGCTGCATGTTGGGTTGTTGGTTTCGATGGAGAGAAGAAGACGAACCCATTTCACTGTTCAAGAGGAAAGGGTTTGCAGCAGCATACAAGAAGTGTTCATGGTGTGTGCGTGTGAGAGAGGAAGAGAGAAGAGTGGAGTGGAGTGGAAGTGAGAGGGATAAGAGAGGTGAAGAATGAGCAAAGTGGGGTGGGGGAGAGAAGAAGAGAAGAGAAGTAAATTAATGAGTTTTGGCGTTATGGCCAAGGGTGAGTGCGATGGGAAAGAAGGGGAAATGCTTTTGGCAACAAAAAATAAAACGCCCAATAAGAGGGGAAGAAACGATGGATGAAAGTAAGAGGTGATTGGCCTTGAAAGGAAAGGGGTTGCATCACATAATAATATCTATTTATTTCAAGAATATATATATATTGGAGATTTATTTTTTTATTTAACAATTTATATTTTTAGTAATCCAATTATATAAAATTTTATTTTGATAAGTAAATGAATAGTTAGATATATATTTTTTAAATAAATAAATCTCTCTTCTTTATATATATATGTATATAAATTTTGAGATTCTTATTTTTTTTATTCATTATAAAATATTATTATATAAATTTTATTTTTTATAATTAAAATTTTTATAATTATTAAATATTTTAATTTTCTTAATATTTTAATTAGTTGTATAGATAAAAAATATATTTTAATTTTAATTAGTTTATAAGTAAATTATACATATTTTATTTTTATAATTAAAAAAATAATATATATTTCAATTCATATATTTTCTAGTTAGTAATAAAATTATATTTTGAAACCTTCACGTGAAAGGATTCAAGTCTAAATTATTCTATTATTATTTGATCTAAAGAAGTTTTCAATTTACTAATCATCATTTTTAAATTCAACTATGATATTTGATCACTAGAGATAAGTATTGTTGAAAGAGATAAATTCTCTTATATTTATGATAAGATGAAAATACTAAAAAAAATTAAAGAATGAATATGAAAAATAGTATACAAAAAATTAGAAAGTGAAGAAATAGTTATTGATATCTTTGACTTTATAAATTATGATGCATTATTTATATTTGTCCATTATAGTTGAAATTTAGAATCTTATGTAAAAAATATTTAATAACTAATAAGATGTAAAAGTATTTGCGTTGACAACTACGTATGATCATAGTAATGTTTTTAATATTTTTAATGATATATGGATAATTGATTTTCAGGCAACAAATTTTATATATAAATCAGACTTCAATCATTAGGAAAAAAGCTTTAAATCTCACCAATACTTTAAAGGTTGATTTTATATTGGTTGTTTTTTTTTCAAATTTTAAACTTTTATTTATTTCTCAAATAATAACTATTTTATTATGTATAATTATTTTTTAGCTCAACTCTTGTGTTCTGAAGGACATGCAGACGAAAAAAAATTTCATTATGGTATTAAGAGAGGTAATATATATTATTTATATACGATGTCAAAAATATATGATGAATTATAACAAGTTTTAACTATGAACAACTCTAAGGGGATATAAATAATCTAAATCCGGTTGTGGCATTAATACCTTGATCATGATGCCTCATTTGGGTATTTTAAAGAATTGATTTCCTAATTTATTTAGAAAACATGATTTTTGTAGTTTTTTGCTGTGATGCTGTGAACTTGCAAAGAGTCATAGAACTTCATTTCCACTAATTTTAAATAAAATTATTTAACTTTTTAAGGTGATACATTGTTATATGTGGTGGTTAAAATCAAAATTAGATGTATATTATTGGTTTGTTACTTTTATTGATGATTGTACAAGAATGACTTAATTATGTATGATAAAATCCAAAAGTAAGGTAATTTGTCATTTAAAATTTTTATAAAATGCTAAAAATTCAATATAATGCTCAAATTCATATTTTACATAGTGATAATGGTGGTGAGTATCAAAATTTTAAACTCCAACAATATTTAGTAACTAATGGAATTATTAATCAAACTACTTGTCTCCATACACCTCAATAAAATAGGGTTCCTAAAAGAAAAAATTGACATTAATTAGAAGTTTTTCGTGCTTCATTGATTAGAGCACACATGCTATTGTGTTATTAACGAAAAACTCTTACTTTAGTAACATATTTAATAAATCAAACCTCCTCTATTGCATTTCTTTATTGAGATACCCTTTCAAATCTTTATTGATTTAATAATCAATCCAAGAGTTTCTAATTTACCCTCTCAAGTATTTAGAAGTTTTGCATTTCTTCATCTTCACAAGCGTCAATGTAACAAGTTGTCCTCGCAAGCCATTTAATGTGATATTGTTGGATATGTTGTACATCCAAAGTGTTGTAATATTATCATCCCTCTACTTAACAACAAATGTGGTTTTCCATGAAAATATAATGTGAGGTTACATAATGTGCCTTCCAACATTGTATTAGATCGAGATTCGATGTTCACTTCTCAATTTTGACAGACACTACAAGAAGCTTTGGGAACTAGATTGAGGTTGAGTTCAACTTATCATCCCTAGAAAAACAGGCAATCGGAGAGGGCTATACAAACCTTGAAAGATATGTTGAGGGCTTGTGTTCTCGATAATTTGGGTAGTTGAGATGAGGTTTTTCCATTGGTGGAGTTCACGTATAATAACAATTTTTACACTAGTATTGGGATGACACCTTATGAAGCATTGTATGGTGGAACTGTAAGACCCTTCTATGTTGGTATTAGGATGGAGAGAGTATGGATAGGACCTGAGTTGCTTGAATAGACTACAAAGAAGATTAAGTTGATTTAGGAAAGGATGAAGAATTCATAGAGTAGGCAAAAGTAATATGTAGATCAAAGGAGACAACCCTTGGAGTTTGAAGCTAGAAATCATGTATGCATAAGGGTCACATTGATGGATGGGATAGGAAGAATCCAGTTTAGGAAGTTAACTCCTAAGTTCATTGGGTCATACCAGATTTTAGGCATATAGATCTAGTGACTTATGAATTGGTTTTACCTCCTTATTTGACTAGGTTGCACAATATTTTTCATGTATCATAGTTGTGAAAGTATGTGACCGAGTCATATTCTAGAGTCTGATAATATTCAAGTTAGGGAGGACTTATCTTTTGAGGTCTTGCTAGTGTGGATTGAAAATGTACAACAAAAATAGCTTAGAGGGAGGACTATTAATATGTTGAAGGTGTTGTGAAATACACATACTGGTGATTCCACTTGAGAATTAGAAGATGAGATGAGAGTGGCTTAACCCTTTCTATTTGATGGTGAGTATAATTTTCGAGGAAATTTTTTTTGATGTTGGGGAGATTCTAATGGTCGAGCCAATGGTGGGCCTTAGACCCGCTTGCTTAGGAAGGGGTGGGGACTTACAAATAGTTTAATTTTCCTAATTCTCTCATTTTCAGAAATCAATCTCCTTCATTCTCTCTAAACTCTCTCAAATCTTTTTCCAAATCTCTCTCAAATTTCCTCATTCTCTTCAAAGAATTCTAATTCATTCTGGGACCAATTGAAGATCTGAAGGCACTAAGAGATAGATCTCAAAGCAAGGGACAAATTGAACTGATTCTAATCTTTAAGCAGGTAAGTTTTAGAATTCCTAAATCTCTTAGAGTTTTTTATGAATCTTGATTAGGAATTTAGGTTCCAATTAGGATCTTGGCAATTCTTGGTTTGATTTTGTAATAATTTCGATGATTTTATGATTAGGATCTTGTAGAATCCAATAGGTTAAGTTGCTGCTATCAACTCTGTACCAGAATTACAAATGCAAAATCAAGATTTCATAAATAAGCTTCGTTATACCATGCACATATTAGAGGCAACACAACATAATTAGAATTTAGAATCCCCCTAAATACCCCACACTTAGAAGACACATTGTCCTTAATGTAAACAAAGTAGAGTAGGAAAGAAAATACCTTAAGCTGCCTCAAGTTTCAAAATAAATTCATTGCTGCAAAATTGGATCAACCAATTCAATAATATGATTAAAATCAGTGGACACAAGTTGATTTTCATGAAATATTTTAAGTTGATGACCATTAACTTTAAAGGTTTTTCCAGTCTTTAAATCACTAATTTCTATGACTCCATGTGGAAATACATTAACAACCAAATAGGGACTTGTCCACTTTGATTTTAATTTACCATAAATAAGTTTAAATTTTGAGTTGAATAATAGTACTTTTTGGCCTTTCTCAAACTGTTTTCTACAAATACTATCATCATGAAACTTTCTTACTTTTTCCTTTTAAATCTTAGAATTCTCATAAGCTTGTTGCCTGATTTCTTCCAATTCTTGCAGTTGTAATTTTCTTTATTGTCCAGCTTCTTCCATGGATAAGTTACAAGCTTTTACATCCCAATAAGCTTTATAGTGAATTTCTACAGGGAGATGGCAGGATTTGCCATAAATAACTCTGAATGGAGACATGCCTAGAGGTGTTCTATATGTAGTTCTTTAAGCCCACAAGGCATCCTCTAGTTGATAACTCCAATCCTTACAGTTAGGATGCACTAGCTTCTACAGTAAATGCTTTACCTCTCTATTAAACACTTCAACCTATCCATTTGTTTGTGGATGGTAGGCTGTGGGTATTTTATGAGTCACTCCATATTTTAGAAATAAGGCAGCTATGGTTTTTTTGTAAAAATGACTTCCTTGATCACTTATAATAGCTTTAGGAACTCCAAATTTGAAAAATATGTTAGTTTTAATAAAATTAGAAACAATTTTAGAATCATTAGTCCTTGTGGTCTTGGCTTCTACCCACCTAGATACATAATCTACAGCTAGAATAATATAAGAAAATCCATTAGAAACTGGAAAGGGACAATCCCCCATACATCAAAGACTTCACAAAACACCAAGGGTTGCTGTGGCATCTCATTTCTCCTTGTTATAGCATTTCCAGCCCTTTGACATGGTTCACAATTAATTACATCCTAGTTTGCATCTTTAAATATTATAGGCCAGTAAAGCCCACATTTTAGGACCCTCATGGCAATCCTTTTTGAACCCATATGTCCTCCAGCAAGGGAGTTATGACACAACTCCAAAATGTGCCTGCTGTCTTCATAAGTCACACACCTTATAACTTTATCACTGCAAAATTTCCACAGATAGGGATCATCCCATACGTAGTACTTGGCATCTGATTTAAGCTTATTTATATAATTTCTATCTGCATCACAGGGCAAAACTGAAGTGGCTACATAATTAGCAATGTCAACAAACTAGGGAATAATATTTAACTCATATAAATATTCATCAAGGAAGTTTTCATTGATTGAAACAACTTGATCTTCATATTTAATCCTACTTAAATGGTCTTCTACTTGATTACATAACCTTGCTCTATCTTTAATTTCAATTTCAAACTCTTGCAATAATAAAATCCACCTAATCAATCTCAGTTTGGCATCATGTTTCTTCAATAGATATTTGATTGCAGTATGATAAGTTAATATAATTATCTTGGTGCTTAATAAATAAGCTCTAAATTTATCCAAATAAAAAATAATGGCTAACAATTCTTTTTCAGTGGTGGTATAATTTACTTGTGCAAAATCAAGTGTCCTAGAAGCATAAGCTATGACATGGGATAACTTATCAATGCTTTGAGAAAGCACTACACCTAAAGCAAAATTAGAGACATCACACATTAATTCAAATGGTACAACCCAGTTTGGAGGCTGCATAATTGGTGCAGAAGTTAATTCATCTTTTAATTTATCAAATGCAACTTTACAAGCCTCATTAAATATGAATTTCTCATCTTTTTGCAATAGTTTAGATAAGGGAAAGGTTATCTTACTGAAATCTTTGATGAATCTCGTATAGAAGCCAACATGACCAAGAAAAGATTTTACTTCTCTTACTGTTTCAGGGTAATTTAGTGCTGAGATGACTTCAACCTTGGTTCTGTCCACCTCAATACCTTTTTCTGAAATTAGATGGTCCAAAACTATTCTTTCTTTCACCATAAAGTGACACTTCTCAAAGTTAAGAACCAAATTAGATTGAACACATCTTTGTAATACCTTAGATAACTTATTCAAACATGAATCATAAGTAGAACCAAAAACAGTAAAATCATCCATATATACTTTTATACATTCTTCAATTAAATCACTAAATATACTCATCATACATCTTTGAAATGTGGCTGGTGCATTACATAATCCAAATGGCATTCTAGAATAAGCAAAAGTGCCAAATGGATAAGTGAATGTGGTTTTGTGTTAATCTTTAGGTGCTACGTGAATTGGCATGTAACTAGAAAAACCATCCAGAAAAAAATAATGTGACTTACCTGCAAGCCTCTCAAACATCTTATCAATGAATGGAAGTGGAAAGTGGTCTTTTCGGGTTGCTTGGTTGAGCTTCCTGTAGTCAATGCATACTCTCCACTTATTAGTTACCCTTGCTTGCAAAATCTCTTTGTTCTTTGTCTCTATGATGGTGGTTCCATATTTCTTGGGTACCACTTGAACTGGAGACACACATTCATTGTCTGATATTGGGTAAATTAAGCGAGCCTTTAATAACTTAGTCACTTCTTTCTTAACTTCATCAGCTATGGTTGGATTGACACACCTTTGAGGCTGTCTGGTGGCTTTAACATCAGATTCCAAGAGAATTCTATGCATGCAAACATTGGGGTTGATCCTTGTAATATCTTCTAAGCTCCAGCCAATAGCTTTCTCATTATCTTTGAATACTTTAAGTAGCTCTTCTTTTTCAACAAAGGATAAATTACTTGAGATAATTACTAGTTTAGAATGTTCATTACCTAGGAATGAATATTTTAAGTGAGCAGGCAGTGGTTTCAACTCAGAGTTAACTCCCTACTGCTGTTGTTGGTTTTCTTATGCTTTTTGTGATTTTCTACCTTCATCTTCTTCTTCCTTTTTGTGGTTTTCATGTATACTTGCAGAATTCAAAGCTAGTGATGTGGGTGCTATGTGGTTAGGAACTAAATTTGCAAACTGGCATTGTTGGCCAAAAACAACATGTGAATCAATGTCATCAAACTTCAGATATTCAAGTGCTAAATCTACATTTGTACAATCATGCATATTTACACAATCCATGGAGAATAATGAATGATCATAAAGTACAGAATGACTCTCCACTGGATGTCTCATTGTGCAAAGATGTTAAAGGTAATTTTCTCCTCTCCAAACTCCATACTAAGAACTCCAACATGCACATCAATCTTTGTTTTTGTTGTCATGAGGAATGGTCTACCTAGAACCAATGTGGCTTGGCTGGTCTTCTTCTCATCCTCCATATCAATAATGTAGAAATCAATAGGGAAAAGCAATTGATTAACCTTCACGAGCACATCTTCAAGAATTCCAAGTGGTTGCACAGTTGTTTTGTTAGCTAATTGAATTACCATATTGGTTGGCTTGAGATTTTCCAATTGTAACATCTTGTATAGCACAGTAGACATCACATTGATGGAGGCAACAAGGTCAATTAATGCATTCCCAAAATTCAAATCTCCTATGGTGCTTGGGATTGAGAAGGAATCAGGATCATTACATTTCTGTGGCAGTGGCAGCTTTAAGAGAGTATAAATAGCTTCAATGTTAGCCCCTCTTAGTTTCCTTTTGTAAGTGCATAGTTCTTTAAGGAATTTGGCATATTTGGGCACTTGCTTCACTGCTTCCGACAAGGGTATGTCGATCTCCACTTTCTTATACATCTCCAGTAGTTCAAGATCCACCTCCTTCTTTTTAATAGATCTACTTCTTGAGGGAAAAGGAGTTAGAATAGCTGGTTGGACTTTCTACTGCTTCTCTTTGTCTTGTTCCAGTGTTCTTTCATTAATCATGGGCGTAGATGTTTCTGGCTCAGCTCTGGATTGGTTTTCTTTCCCACTTCTCAAACTTATAGCATTAACATCTCCCCTTGGATTAGTTATAGGATATGATGGGAGTGCACTGGATCCTTGTTGTTTTAGCATGTTAACATCTATTGAAAGTTGCCCAATTTGTGTCTTCATATCATTCATATCAGTTGCTATGTTTTCCAGTATTTTGCTCATGTCAATGTTTGAATTTTGATGCACCATTGGCTGCTACAATGGCTGCTCATTCTGATTCGACTGATTCTTGAAAGAATTATATTTAGGCTGCTAATATGATTGATATTGGTGTTGCTGTTGTTGATAATGATATGGCTCGTGTTGTTCAGATTGTTGATTATACTGCCTTGATTGTTGGTGATGAGGATTTGAATTAAATTGGCCTCCAGCTGTCCCATTCCTAAGATAGGGATGATCTCTCCAACCAGGATTGTATGTAGATGAGTAGGGATCATATTTTTGTTGGTTAATTCATTGGAGGCTGCACTTGTTTCAGAAATTGAGTTTGTCCAGGATACAAAGCTGCTGCACTCTCATATGGGCTGGATTCTTGGAGTTGAGGACACAGATCTGTATTATGGTCAATGGTTGCACAAATACCACACGTCATAGGCATAGGAGATTGATTATTTGGTTGCTATGCTAGAGCTAGTTGCCTTACCAAAGATGTAAGTTAAGTAAGCTTATTCTCCAGCCTTGAAGTATCTTGAGATGCTACATATCCTTGGCTAATTTCATGAACAACTCTTGTACTTTGCCTTGAATTGAACTATTGGGATTCTCAACCATATTGGAGATTAGATACCTGGCTGTTGCAGGTGTTTTATCCATCAAAGCTCCTCCACTAACTACATCAATCATATTTCGATCCATCGCCATTATCCCCTCATAGAAATATTGGATTAACAGCTACTCATTGATTTGGTGATTGGGACAAGTGGCACACAATTTATTGAATCTTTCCCAGTATTCAAACAAGAATTCTCCATGCAGCTACCTTATACCACTGATTTCCTTTTGAATTGCAGCTGTTTTAGACGCAGGGAAGAATTCTCCAAGAATTTTCCCTTCATTTCAGGCCATGTATTTATAGGTGAAGGTTGGAAGTACAGCCAATCCTTTGCTGCATAACACAATGAAAATGGGAAGGCCTTCATCTTGACATGATCTTCAGGCACATCAGCAGGCCTCATGGTTGAGCACACAACATGAAATTCATCAAGTGCTTATGTGGATCTTCTCCAGCCAGGCCATGAAACTTGGATAGCAAGTGAATGAGTCCTGATTTTAATTCATACCAGCCATGCCATCTTGAGGTGGAGGCACTTGAATACACAAAGGTTGATAATGTTCAACAGGAGCAACCAACTCTTTTAAAGTCTTTTCTGCATGATGAGAACCCATGGTTTAGCGTCTATACTGTTTCGGGCTCAAGTTCTCATTGCTGGTCTGATTGTTGATATTTTGCTGTGATATTTTGCTATGAATGTACTGATGCAATGACTTATTCTAAATGGATATACAAATATGAATTGAATGTATGAGCTAGATTAAGATCTTGTGCTCCCCGACAACCATGCCAATTTGATAAGCAAATATTTCCAGTCGTTTTTTCTTGTCTCAAATAATCAGTTTCGCCTTTAATGTAGTATAGGAACAACTAAAATGTCAAATCCTAGGAGCAATGATAGAGTGAGATCTTAACCTGACAATGAATGTAATGGATGATGGGGAAAATATTATACAGAAATGAATGTTAAATGAATATGAATTTAGATTTTCTCTTTTCGAGATGTTTATGGAATGAATGAATGATCTATGAATAAATCAGAATCTAGTTGAGATGAACTATGATGTTGATGCAATAGTGATGGTTAATGAGATATGAAGTAATCGAATGATTGAGTTTGCTGGATTTAAAAATGAATGAAGTAGTTGAATGATTGAATGAATGTAAGTAGTTGAATGAAATTGTTTTTTGAGAGTTTTATATACTGGATCAATGTTGGAATGATGCTATGATCGTGGATGCATATATGCAAATAATGAATGATTGATGGAATGTGAATTATGTCATTGGATGTAATCTATTTTGTTGTTTTCTGATTTGAAGAATGAATAAATGAATGTATGTATTTAGTGGATTGATATTTCATGTGAATAATATGTAGAATATAAAAAGGAGGTTCTAAAGACTAGACAAAATGCAGAATGAAAAATATATGCGAAATTGATTGCTAGTAGGAATTTTGGAATTGTAAAACAAGAATCAAAACGAAAATTCGTAATCTAATTCAATGTGAATGTTGAATATGAAAATTATGCAGAAAATCGAATGAAGAATTGGATCTTAAAGTAACTAGGGTCGAAATGTTATGAATGATGAAACTAAGAATTGAAATACATGGAATCAAACAACAATGCAAATCTGGAAAATCTTACTAAATCAAGAACATACCAAAATAAGAACACATGTAATGCAAATATGGGAATGTGATTTTATTGAAGTAAAAATGAAACTATGCAGAATTCAAACTGAATTGAAATGACTTAAAGCTTTAAACACGAAAATAGTAAATCAAAAGCATTAAAACTATCTATTGGAGTCCTATAGATTAAAATCAACTTAGAGGTGCTATATCGACTTAAAAATATAAAGCAAGAACATCTCATGCAAGTTTCCTTACACTATGCTCTTGAAAGACATTCAAGTGCTCTATATTTTCAAGAAGATACTAAGGAATCCTCCCTCACCGATTATAAACTGCAAAACCTCCATAGAACTACTCAATACAAAACAGAAAACAACTTGCAAGAATCTAAAAATTGCTAGAAGTAAAAATGTAAGAAATAAAGTGCAGAAAATGAAACTGTGGGAGAAATTCTAAGTTCTAGCCAATCTTAGAAATTAATCTTCTCTTCATTCGATTATCCAATTAACCAACCGAATAAAACATTCAAGAAATGTGAAGATTCACAACTTTGCTTTCACTCTTAACCAAGAAGCAATCATAAAGTAAGCCAAGAATAGAAATCAACTCTAAGCATTGTGTAACAAGTAAATATCCTTCCACCACTTCAAATTCAAAATGCAAAATATCAAAACATGAATTAAACGCAAGAAGAATAAAAGAAGAATGAGAAGAGGAACAAGAACAAGGGAACTCGAAGAGTTAGAACTCTCTCTTGAAGAGAAAACATGAAAATATAAAGAAAGTTTATAACTGAATTAACCGAAAATGTGGAAGTCATGTGCTATGAATTTTAGGTGTCAAAATGAATTGTTCTTTATGCCAAATCTACTTAATTAAAAAGCTTAATCACCTACTTATACTACAGAAATGACACAATTAGTGCATGGGCCTTAGATAACTTGAGGGAGCCCATAACTTGAGAGATACTCCACCCAAACTACAACTGCTATTAACTTGACTTTGAATACGTTTGAAAAAATCAATTTAACTCCAAATTATAATGTTCAACTTTTAGATGAAAACTTATTGAGTCTAGTTTCCAATGCCACCAGAGTCACGATTTTTTAGTGTCTTTAAACAAAGATATAAATAAAAAAATAGACCTTCCTCAAACTATACAGTAAAATAATAAAATACGGTATTTTTATACGAATTTAAATTTTGACTTCTAAATTTTTAAAAATCTATTTTAAACTTAATTAAATTAATTTAAAACATTATAAACATGTTAACACTTATGTTAATATTTATTTATAAGCAAAATTTTAATTACATACTTAAACTAAAAATAACAGTGAAACTGGAATCACAACAATAAAACTAAAAGAAAATACAAATCTTCAGGAGATTCATGAAAAAAAACAGAGTAAGTATTGAAATCACATAAGACATCCACCAACATGAAAAAGAAAAATAATAGTTCAACATAAGTAGTTAATTTCAAACAATAATTAATTAATATAGAAAAATTAATTAAATTTTCATTGAAAAAACTAATTAAAAATTTCACAAAAATATTAGTTAATTAAATTTCAATTAATTTGTATTAATAAATATTATTATATATATATATATGAATAAAAAATATAAAAATTGAGTTGCTTAATATTTTTTTATTTAAATGAAATTGAGTGAGTTTCTTAACAACAATATAATATGTGAGAGACCCTGTGTTTCATATTTTCCAAGGTGGGAAATAATTGTTGAAAATTGTTTCTATTAGAAATGTACACTAGTAACGTTAAGATTCTTAACATCTGAGTGGACACACTTTTTACTAGCACCTACACCTTTCAAGGCATTCTATGTACCAAATAGTTGTTAATTTTGTTGTGATTATTGATGTAGAATATTTATTGTAATTAAAGTTTTTTAAAATTTAACTGATAAAAAATAATTGAAAATTGAAAATTGAAAATTAATTATTTTTTTTAATTTTTAGATTTATTTTTTAAATCATATTATTTATTTCAATTTTTTAATTAAAAAAATAAATTAAATCTTAAATCATATTATTTGGTTTAGATTTTTAAAAATTAAATTAAATTATTATATTTAAATATAATATTATATATATGGCATTAAGTAATAATTAATAAATATATATAAGTATATATTTTTAAAATTATTTAATAATTTAATTATATTATATTTATATTTATATTTATCATCATAAAATCATATGATAATTTTTAATTATAAAACGTATTTATAAATATAATAAAACTTAAAATTATCAACATAATAATGATTATGTAAAACAAATCATATATCTTTTTATTTACTATAAAATATTTAAAGATATAAGAAAAAATATAATTTTTTAAAAAATATGTGTAATAAACTTCGGTTCCAATTTTATATTGAATTAAAATAAAATAAAATTATCTATATTTAATTAAGATAAATTTTAATAAAAGATCAAATTAAATTCACGTGATTTTGATTTCCATATAACACGGTCCACGTTCGGCCGATACAAAATAAAAGACTAGTCACAAAAGGGAGGTGTTTGGTTATTACAATTATGGAACAAGATGCCGTTTTATTCGGTTCACTACTTTTTCCAATTGAAAGCAATAATTTTGATTTGACAGAATACAAAAGACAACTTCTAGGATCTTGATAGAAGTGGTTAGGACTATTCATGTTATACCCCTCAACTAAAAAGCTACATGTTAAAATAAAGATTAACTCTTATAAAATTGTTGATAAATTTATAAAATTTAAAAAGTATTATTGATTTTTATATAACATTTTTTTAATAATAAAAAATAATATTTTTCCTTGTATTTGTTATATGCTTTTTTTATATAATAATACATATTAACGAAAATAATTAAAAATTTGTTAATTTTATTGATTTTTTAAAAATAATATTATTAATTTTACTTTATTAATAATATTTTTTTCATTATTTATATAATTACTTTAAAAATTGTTATTAATAAAAAATATTATTAATCTTTTTTTCTGTTCCATTTTGCATCTTCTCTCCCTCTCCTCAAGTCTCTCTCTCTAGTGTACTGAAATTCTGAGTAAATGAAAGGGTGTCTCACAACATGGCTGAGCAATCCTTTTATAGAAATTAAATTTACTGTTTCTACAGTGTAGGTTGCATGACCGGAACTGTAGAGATCCGAAGTGCACAGTGCTGGTAACTTGACTGGAATTGTAGATAAATGTTTCGTGCCGGTGGCATTAACTGGTTCTATAGCTTAATCTTCACCGAAGTTGATTCCAAAGTAGTCGTCTTCATTTTGATAAATGTCATCGGAAGATGCTGCTGAGGCTGATGAACTTAGTGCTTGTTTTGATGAAGATGGTTCTTCGACTTGGAGTAGTTTAAGAATGTCTTGCAAATTTTTTGCAAAACTTTCTTTTGTTTTTGATGATGCTAAGGCTGCTGTGATGTGAGCCTTTTGATTGAGGAATAATTAGGTCTCTGGGTCCGCTAACTTCAGTTGTTCTGTGTTAGAGAGGAACTATTGTTTTACTCCTTCAGGGTTTGCTCTGGAGGCATCAAACTGAGACCACCATTTGACAAACGAATTTCTTTGCAGGATTGGGAGCTTCTTTGGGTGATATGCTTTACCGAATTTATACTGCCAGGAGAATACCCAGGCCAGAGAGAATTCGGAAAAGAAGCGGAGTTCTGCTGGAATGAAAGATTCCTGATCATCGTATTTTGATTTAAATAATTTGTAACCTTCATTTGCTGGGTTTGGAAGTATCTCTTCAATTGGCCCAAAAAAGTCCCACCATTGGAGGAACCAGTTTGGAAAACTGTATTTGACGTTCTTCTTAAAGTAAGTAAGCCATGAATGGCGATTTGTTTTGTTTTGATACCAAAAAACATGTTTCCAGGCATCCACATAATCCCAGTAATTATAACCACTTGGGTCAAATTGCTGAGAGAATTTTTGCAAGTGATTTGGATTGGTGCTAAATTGATTGAGTTTTAAGTTTTTAGAATTTGCAAGGTGGAGTGTGTGAAAGTGTTTGGATCTTTGGGATCTCTGTAGTGTTTAATTGAAACTGAATAAGAGTCAATTAAAATAAATTCATAAAATTGTCTTGTCTTATTGAATGCAATTGGTTTAAAATGAAACCCTTCGGGAAATAATTTTGAGACAATTTTGTTTGGGTTTCTATCCCAAAATTCGGGCTCTATTTGGATAATTGCAGAAAATTTGTTTTTTGGAATGTAGTGTGTTTGGAATTTTGGTTCGAGAATTTGACTCTGTGTGAGTGAGACAATAGCTTTGGTTTGGGTAGGGATTGGTTCAAGTGTTTGTGTTTGGCTAATTGGGGCAATTGTCATTTGTTGGGTTTTTGATTTGCATACGGTTTTGCTCTGTTTCATTTTTTCAATAAGAAGGGCAAGGTCAATATTGTCACCTTCCTGTTCATCATCTGAGACAATGTCTGCCCATGTCTTTATTGGTAAGAATTTAAGGCCCTGATCATGCAAGGCTTGCTAGGTTGCAATGGGGAAACCATAATCGGTTTTATTTTGTTTTGTAGTTTGGGTTGTTGTTGAAGGGGATTGAGTAGATGACTCAACTTTTGGGGTCGATGACCCAATTTGGGGGATCAATGATCCTGACTGTGTGGATGGGGTTGTGGACCCCGCCGTTGTTGGCCCTGGTAGGGCTATTTTAATTCCTCGACCTCTGGTCGAGGTAAGGACTGCCTTTTTAGGCATTCTTACTTTGCTTTCCCTGCAAGTATTCACGTGTGAGGTAGTCAGGAAGAGAGTTTGAGGAGCCTTTTAGGTATTCAATATCGAAATCAAAAATACTTAAAATGGCTTGCCACCTGGCAAAAATTTGTTTTGATGCTAAATTTTTAACATCCTTTTGTAAAATGTCTTTTGCAGATTTACAATCAACTTGAATAACAAATTTTTGATTAAGTAAATTCGATTGAAATTTCGTAATGCAAAGCACAATGGCTAAAATTTCTTTTTTAACAGTAGAGTAATTTTGTTGTGTTGGGTTCTAGTGTTTGGAAGTGTAGGCAATAATTTGTTCATTGATGCCAATTTTTTGTTTGAGAGTGCCGCCGTATCCTAGATCAGAAGCATCGGTTTCAACTATTTTGAGGGCTTGTGGAACAGGGAGTGTAAGACAAGGAAGTTCTTTGACTAGTAGTTTGAGTTTTTGGACAATGGTAGTATGATCCTGCGTCCATGAGGGTGGGTTCTTTTTAAGCCTATCATGTAGAGGCTTGATTAGATTGTTGAGATTTGGAATGAAATCTCCCACATAGTTGAGGCATCCTAGAAACCTTTGTAGTTGTGTTTTGTCTATAATTTGATTGGGGAATTTCTCTGCAAATTCTATGGCCCTATTTATGGGTGTGATCTTCCCTGCGTGATAGTATGGCCAAGGAATCTAATCTTAGTTTGGAACATAATGATTTTGGGCTTTGATATAGCTAAACCGTTGATTTTGATCATATGAATGAAAGTGTTGACATGTTTGAAGTGTTGCTCAATAGTATTTGAAAAGATTAATACATCATCAATATAGACGATCATGAAGCTTGAATAAGGATTGAATATATCATTCATAATTTTCTGAAATTTTGAAGGCGTGTTTTTTAATCCAAAGGGCATTACATTCCATTCCTATTGCCCAAAGGGAACAGTGAACGTTGTTTTATACCTATCTTATTCTTGTATCTGTATTTGCCAAAAACCAGATTTCATGTCAAATTTTGAGAAAATTTTTGCAGAGTGGAGTCTATTTAGAAGATCCTTCTTGTTCGGAATCGAATATCTAATCCATTGTAACGCTTGGTTTAGAGGTTTGTAATTAATAACAAGCCTTGGAGTCCCTCTCTCGAGCTCTGCTTGTTTGTTAACATAAAAAGCTGCACAAGACCAAGGACTTTTACTTGGTCTAATGAGTTTTTTGCTGAGAAGATCTTTAATTTCTTGCTGGCAGTGTCGGAGAAGTTTTTCATTCATTTGGATTGGTCTAGCTTTTGTGGGTATTTGAGATTCTTTGAAATCTTTTTCATAAGGAAGGTCTACTACGTGTTTTTTCCTAGACAAAAAATTGTGGGGTAGGTCAGAACATATGGTTGACTCAATTTGGTGAAGGAGTTTGCTGATTTTTTGTTGATTTTGGGGATTTTGTAGTTGTAAATCAATATTTTTATAAGAAATTTCTTCTTTTAGGAAGTTAATTTGATTTGATTTTTGATGGATAATGTTAATCTCTTTGGTAATCGGTGTTTTTATGAAGTTGAATGTAATAGTCTTACCATTACTTTTGGTTGTTATCCCATCACTAGAGATTTCTAAAGGAAATAAAGCTCTAATGAAAGGTGTACCAAGGATTACTTCATGTCTAAGATCTTTGACTAATAAGAACGATGTTTCAACTTTATGACCTTGATTTTCAATGATTATTCGAGATAGTTTATACTTAATTTTTAACCTAGAGCCATTAGCTGTGCTAAGTTTTTCAGATGTTTTCTCAAAATATTTTGTCGGGATTAATCCTTCAAGAATACAGTTGGAGTCGGCTCCTGTATCAAAAAGGGCAGTTGTTTCTAAAGTAAAGTCTTCTACTAATATTTTTATTTTGATAAAAAACTTCTGGATTGTTAACCTATTGATTAATCCTAGGAATTCATCAGGATTTTCATCTGGAGGACTAATCTTTAAGTCTGGTATGGAAGTATTTTCTTGGTTAGAAGATATTTCTAAATTGGATAAGATTTTGTTGTAAAGGGCTTGTTGTTCTTTAATTTCTTTAATTTCTTTAATTTCTTTTTTAAGATTATTGATCTCGCCCTGAAGGTCTTGGATAATTGCCGGCCTAGAGGAGGTTTTCTCTAATCTTTTGAGGATTGGTTTTAAGTCGAATTTATTAGTGATGACAAGGTTATTTTTTTGTTGTTTTCCTAATGTTTGTTTGAATCTTTCCATAAATTCTTTTTTCTCAGTAGGATTGGGGATATAATTAATGACTTCAAAAAGGAGATCTTGCTCCGTTGTTAAGACATTAACATCTAGATCACCTTCGCTATTGGAGGATGATTCCTATTCATCTAATTGAACTTCATTGATATCTTCATCAGATTCAGATTCTTCATCTGAATCTTCTTCTGAGGATTCAATGAGAAGATTGTTAATTTGTTCTGCAATATCTGGCTGCAGATTGAGATTGTTGATTTTCTTTTTTAACCTGCAGTATTTGCTAATATGACCTTGTTTTTTTGCAGTTGTAACAAATAACATTTTTATTAGGTCGTCTTGATATGTTATTGTTGGGGTTATTTTCTCTTATTGGTTTGGGATTTTTGTATTTTGGTTTAAGGTATCTTGGTCTGAAGTCTGTTAACTGGGTTGTTTTACTTAGTTGCTTCCTTTGTTTTGTGGGACAACCTGGAAGCCCAAACTGTTCACAAAAAGTTTCCAACTCTTTGCGGTTTTGTGATTTTTCTTTAGCCATCTGTCTTTGGAGTTTGTCGTTTTGGCATATTTCTAATGCCGTTTTTTGAACGAACGAGATAAGTTGTTCGTACGTGAGGTGATCGTATGGGATGGTATTGTCAGGAGTTAGGCTTCTGATTTCATCCCTTACTTTGTTACCCAGCGAAATGGGTAAGCCGGCTAAGAACTTTTCTTTCCAAAATGACTGTTGACTATCTTCTCTGGTGAAGACTCTTGTTAGGAAGGTATCTTTGTACCACTTAAAATCTCCTAAAGTTTTGCATCTAAGGTTGGATAATAATTCAGCTGATCTGTCTTTCCATAAGGATGGATCTCCTATGAAATGTTGGGCTATTGTAAAAACTAGAGTGTTAACAGCATCTGGAATGGTTTGGCCGTTATGAAGGATTGGTTCACCATTATCGTCTAATGTAATGGCGGAGAACATTTCTAATTTTTGTTCATCCGTAAGATGTTGGTCCCACCACCCCTTGAGTTGGCCAGTGAAGCCACAATCAATAATATTGGCAATAGCTTCTTCAAAAGTATCATGAGCAGTTTGGTAGGCAGTACAGACCATGGTCATGTGCTGGAGAACTTGCATAATATTGTATTTAGTTTTGCCATCAATATTCCATTCATAAATATTATTAGCGTTAAAACTTATTGAGCTTGTGTCCTTATCTTCTATGGCCAGATCAAGTGCAGTTGTGTTCTAGGAGTAAGGTTTGGTTAGGCTTTTCCATTTGCCTTTGGTCGTGGTGAGGATTGGATTTATTTGGGGATGGTCAGAGCCAGTGTCTGACTCGGAGGTTTGACTATGGTCTTGTTGGAGTGTTGCTATTGTTCTAGCTGCCTGCCTAATTTTTATTTTATTGGTTGCTTCATCTGTAGGCTGAGGTGTTTCAGGGATAATATTGGCTTTGAGTAGGCTGTCGATTTTGCTTAATAAATCCTTATTATCCTGATTAGCATTGATCTTAAGTTTTCGTTTTAATAATTCTTTTTTAGCCTGTGGGCTAATCTTAAAAGGTTTGAATAATGGCTTTTGGAGTTGTCTGGAGACTGTTGGTGATAAGACGTTTGTCTTTGTTCAGCTGGATGCATTAATTTTTCTCCTAAGATTTGGAGGTATTTATTAGTATAATTTGCCTGTTCTATTAGGCTTTTGATATCGTTTGACGACACATGTTCATCAATGTCTTTTGTTTTGAATAGGCTTGCTAAAACAAGGTGGCCCTTATCATCTCTAAGGTTTGGTAATTGGTAAGGCGTCTTTGGAGGGAGTTCGGTTTGAACTCGTTCTCCGTCTTTAAGATGCCAGATTGTAAGGACATTGGTGGTATGAGACCCTATTAATTGTTGTTTGAATGGATAATCGATATCACATTTGATGGTGTAAGCATGGAACCAATCGAAAAATGGTATATTGAGTTTGACCTGTCCTAGAAAAGTGTAGTAAAGTTGTTGTATTTGGTTCCTCCTAGAAGCCTGATAGTGGGTGAGAAACCATTCTCGTTGTGGTTTGCAATTATCCGAATACAAATCTCTTCGGAGTGAGGTTTTATCTATGACAAATTCAGATTGTAACATAATTATCATGAAGGGAAGAGTAGGTTGGTGATTGGACTGATCTTTGATCGTCGTCTTCGGTTTGTTGGTATACGGGTCTAGGTATGGTTGAGGCTGTTTCAACTCCCCTGAGGTTGGCCTCGGGAATTATGATTGAGGGGATGGTGGCTGAGCTTCTATGATGGGAGGCTATGGAGAAGGATCTCCTAGCAGAATTATATTCTGATCGTGAGGCCTCGGACCTCGAGGAGAAAGAATTTCTCCGATCAAAGAAGATTTCTACTTTGCCTTGAGAATCTTGTCTGATCTCTTGTAATTCGGTTGTTTGCCTTGGTGCCTCAGGGGTTGCTCTATCTATACACCATGAAGGTGGTAGGACGACTTCATCCCGTTTGATGAGTCTTGGAATTGTGACGTTAGCTCTAGCCATATCCGTCACAAATAGGTTTGTTTCTCTGTCACTTGATTTTAAGAGCACATGAGAATTACATGTGTGCATTACCTTGTATTGTATCCTATACAACAATGCTGCGGGAATAGATCCTTCTTTCATGTTTAAGCCATGGAGCCTAATGTTTAAAAATAAGGAATCTAAAACATTTCTATCTAATAGACTCACTGTTTTATTTGGGAAACAATTAAAGTAGACCGGGTCGTGCCTGAGACTAGTTTCAATAGTTCCTATTAAAGAGTCTTCGAAATCGTTGTGCCTAGTATCTCTAAGACACATTAAGATTGATGCATTAAGACCTTCCCTGATTAAGGGCTTTACCGCAACTTGTACACATCCTATGTGTAGGTATTTGTATTTCTGGGCATGCTCTGCTACAGATTGTTTTGTGAGGAGATGAAATTCTTCTCCAGCTTCTAGGTCAAGGGGAATGTTGTTTTCTGCCGTTTTGATTGTGTAGTCCGAATTTCGGGCTACTTTGTTTTCTTCCGGGATGTATAACTCATCCAGAGGGATTTCGGGTATTTCCCAATTATCGATTGCTTGGTTAATATCTTCAAAGCAAACTTCTTCTTCGAAGATATTATTTTTGGGAGGAATTTCCTCCAGATTTGGGTCGTGCTCGGTGAGCGAATGTTGGTGGGAGGAGGAACTAGAGGGAGTGCTTTTGATAGAAAGGCGACGAGAGAGTGATTTAAAAAGACTATTCATTGTTAGAAAATATCTGATATCATCACCATCATCTGGTTCGATGAAGCAGGATTTACTGTTGTTAAGTTTACATATATCCAATAAATCTGGTTTTAAAGCCGAAAAAACTTTTTTTTTTTTAAAAGGAGTAATATATATAGAATTGGGTAATATATATATATATATATATATATATATATATATTGTGAGATAAACTTATTTTAAGAATAAGTATAATGACTTATATAGAATTAAAAGTTTAGGTATATAAGTTTTATGTATAAAAGATTGAAAATTAATTTAGATAAGTTTTTAAAATATATAAATAAAAAATTAAATATTTCATTATTTGTTATTCTAATACTATTATATTTTTTAAAACTTATTTCTCTTTAATATCTTTATCTTTTCTAATATATCTAATTCATTTCTTATATTTTTAAGATTTGAGAGAGAAAAAAAGTGAAAACTTCGGAAGATTTATATGTTAATAGGCATAAATATATTTTTATTATTTTTTATAGATTAACTGTTAGGAATCTTCGATAATTATTATTGTAATAGCAAATCTCCTCTAATCCCTCTCTTAATTGTATATTCCCAAGAATCTCTCATATTAATGTAAAAGATATGCTCTGCCACCTATTTAAGAAAGGGAGATTGCTGAAGAATAGTATCAAGTTTTTCTATAAACATTGTGTCATATTATAATATGTTTACTTTTGTCTTGATATTTTGATATGATATCAGAGTCAGGTTTTGGAGGTGAGTTAGGCCCATAATCACTTTCTACATGATATCTAATTGAAAGTTGGATTTGAGTAAGATCTCTATTACCCAATTTTTTTTATAGAATACTACTTCTAAAATAGTAAAATAGTACATATAAGAGAATGGTTATGTAGCTATCTAGTGGAGGATAAAATAAATGCAGTAATTCATTATGCAAATGTACTGAAATATGTATATGAAATGTAGATTAAAAATAAAAAAATGTATGCTAGATGAATTCTTACTTGCTCGAATTAAATTGAACATAATTAAAATGCATGCAATAAAAGTAAACATAAATTGATGTAGAATTGAAAAGTTATGGAATTAAAACAAAAATAACAAAATAAGAACAAAATTGATCAAAATAAGAACACTGAAACATAAAATGGAAAAGAACAAAAATTATAAAGTTTATGCAGAATTGGAACTTGACTAAACCAACCATAAAACTAAGAATTAAATTCTATGAATTCAAAAATGCTATTGATGAAGCTGGATTAAAATGATATTGCCTAGCCTTCAACTGCAGATCAATCGGTTCAACACAAGCTACGTACACTATGGAAGACATCCTAGTGTTTACAACCAAACTTAATCAAAATTTGATTGGAAAACAGCAACACAACACCAATTCAATGCCAAGAGTTCTTCCATAGTAATTCAGATTAGTAGAATACAAGAAAGTTGTTAAAGTGCAAAAGGAAAGGATACAATAATTGAAAAGCGAATTGGAATGTTGTAAAGAAAATTACATTCAATTGAAACCTACTTAAACCTTTGACCGAAGCTAATCCAAGAATCAAACCTCAAGTTCTAGCCAACTTTGATTATTATTCTTCCTTCTATTCAAGAACTCAATTAATCATCAAGAACTTGCAAAATAATGCACGATTAAAATACATTTAGTGCATCCTTATTCTACTCTTAATTAAGAAGCAAAAGCAAGGTAAACCAGAGAAGGAGAACAAAACCAAACGTTGAAAACTTGTGATTCAAGTCAAAATCGGCTTCGAACAAAAAAATGAAACTAAAGCATGAATTGAAATGAAACAGAACTAAAGAAGATTGAGAGGAAGCGAGAGAACATGAACCAAACAAGAAAGAAACTTTTCATTGTAAGGAAAGTGTAAGAACAATGTAAGAAAACTAACGAAACTAACTAATCGAATTACTGAACTCATCATTGTCTTGAACTGTATAGAAACGCGCTTAATGATTTGTATTCTCTCCTAACTCTACTTAATTACATTTCCTTACATGCTATTTATACTACAGAAGCTCTAGTCTAAATGGATGGGCCTTGAGATAACTGATCCATCCCATAACTTAAAGGAAACTCAGCTTTGAACTACAGTCCTTGTGTTTTGACTTTAAACCTGCACCAAAAATCCCTTTTAGCTCCAAATTGAACGGTTCAACTTGGTTATGAATGATTAATGAGTCAAGAGTTCAATGCGAAAAGAATCACCCAAATCGGACACATGTGGACACATTTATAATTAAAATAGTGAACCTATGTCATACTATGCAACAATTGAATATACTATATAAAGATAATATTTTATACCATTTTTATACTTTGTCTAAAAAATTCATAAAAATGAATTTTCTACATAATTGAAATTATTTCAAACATTATAAACATGTGTTGGATTAATTTTAACATTTAATTATAAGTAAAAATCAAGTTACATCAAAATACCTAATACCCCACACTTAAACAATTGCACTCCTAGGTAATATTTAGAATTATTCAACTATGTAAATTTTTCCAATGCTTTTGAGCTTTAATAAACATTATCCTATTCTTATGTAATTTAAACCAATGTAATTCAAAATATAAATCTTTCTTTGTTTAGAAGAAATCTTCAATATCTAAAATAATGGATATATCTAACTCAATTGAAAAACTCTCACTGGATTGGTATTTACACTCATTGCTCTCTTGTGTTCACAGGTTGTTGGTTTCCCTCAAACACTCTAAATATGATTTGAATTTATCTAAAGTAAATACAATGGCTAACAACTCTTTTTCAATAACGGTATAATTTATTTTTGCTGAATCCAATGTCCTAGATGCATAAGCTACTACATGAGATAATTTATTAATCCTTAGAGATAGTACAATCCCTAAAGCAAAACCAGAAGCATCACACATTAATTCAAATGGTTCATTCCAGTTAGGGGGCTGCATAATAGGTGGAGTAGTTAATTTAAGTTTTAAATCATCAAATGCATTTTTACAAGATTGATTAAATGCAAATGGTTCATCTTTGTGCAATAACTTAGATAATGGAGAAGCAATTTTACTGAAATCCTTCATAAACCTTCTATAAAAACTAGCATAGCCAAGGAAGGACCTTACATCCTTTATTGATTCAGGATAATTCAACGTAAAAATAACTTCAACTTTTGTTTTGTCCACTTCAATACCTTTTTCTGAAATTAAATGTCCTAAAACTATTTCTGCTTTAAACATAAAATGACACTTTTCAAAATTAAGAACTAAGTTAGACTCAACACATCTATGCAATACTTTAGATAAGTTATCCAAGTATAAGTCAAAAGTGGAACAAAAAACAGTAAAGTCATTTATATATACCTCCATACAATCCTCAATTAAATAAGAAAAGATACGTATCATACACCTTGGAATGTAACTGGTGCATTACAGAGTCCAAATGACATTCTAGAGTAAACAAATGTGCCAAATGGACAAGTGAATGTTGTCTTATGTTGATCCTTGGGTGCTATGTGAATCTCAATATATCCAGAGAAACCATCATGGAAACAATAGACTTACCTGCCAATCTTTTCAAGCATTTGATCAATGAAGGGTAGTGGAAAGTGGTCATTTCTTATGGCTTGGTTAAGCTTTTTATAATCAATGCAGACCCTACACTTGTTGGCAACACGAGTTTGTAAGATTTTCTTGTTTTTGGTTTGAATCACAATTGTTCTAAATTTCTTAGGCACCACTTGGACTAGTGAAACTCATTCATTGTCTGAAATTGGATAACCAGCTTTTAATAATTTAGCAACCTCCTTCTTTACCTCTTCGGCTATAGTTAGATTTAATCTCCTTTAAGGCTACCTGGTTGGTTTAACTTCAGCATCTAGTAAAATTCTATGCATGCCCATGGCTGGACTGATTTTAGGGATATCATCCAAGCTCCAACCAATGGCTTTCTTATGCTATTAGAAGATTGCAATTAATTTACCTTCCTCTTCACTAGATAAGGTGCTACATATGATTACTTGTTATTGTAGCTCTAAATCTAGGAAGAATATTTTAAATGTGTAGGTAGAGGTTTCAACTCCAAACTAGTTTGTTGTTGCCTATCTTGTTGTTTTTTTGTTTCTTAGTTTTCTTCTTTTTGTTCTTTTTCTGCAAAACACAAAGCAGATGGTATATGTGAAGTGAATGTTAGAATTAGAAAACAGGCTAGTGTCGCCAAAAATTGGTTATGATTCAAAGCTACAATCAAGTAAACACATGTCACTATGCACAAAGTCATTGAATCCTATGTCTACATTTGTACAAGTAGTTTATGTTGAAACATCAATTGAGAATAAAAAATGATCATAAAGAATAGAGTGATTCTCAATCGGATGCTCCATAATAGTAAAAATGCTTAATGTTATTTTATCATCTCCAAATTCCGTTATAAGTATTCCAGAATGCACATCTATTTTAGTCTTTGATGTCATTAAGAATGGCTTGCCAAGAATCTATGTGGTTTTGTTTGTGCTTTTCTTCTCCATATTAATGATGTAGAAATCTATAGGGAAAATCAACTGGTTTACCAAGACATCTTCTAAAATCTCAAGTGGCTAGACTGTGCTCTTGTTAGCTAGTTAAATCACCACATTGGTTGGTTTTAAATCTCCTAGTTGTAACATGTTTTAAAGTGAAGTAGGCATCACATTGATGGTGCCACCAAGGTCAATTAATGCATTAGCAAATGTGAGCTTTCCAATGGTGCAAGGAAAGGAGAAAGAACCAGGATCATCATACTTTTGTGGCAAGGAAAGCTGTGAGAGTGTAGAGACAACTTCAACATTAGAACCTCTCAATTTCCTCTTGTATGTGCACAACTCTTTAAGGAATTTGTCATATTTGGGGACCTGTTAATAGCATCCATCAAAAGTATGTTAATCTCAATTTTATTAAACACATCCAGTGATTCTTGATCTACCTCTTTCCTCTTGATTGACTTGCTTCTGGTTAAGGGTACTAGTATGGGTGGTTGGACTAACTGCTCTTGTTCTTCTTTTTCATCTAGTGTAGAATTTGATGGAGGAGTAATTTAAGCAAATTCAATTCTAGTAGGAAGTTCCTTACCACTCCTCAATGTTATAGCATTGACATTCCCTCTAGGATTAATCACTGGTTAAGAAGGTAATGCATTGGATCCTTGTTGTTTTATGTTGTTTACCTCAATAGAAATTTGCCCCATTTGAGTCTTCAAATCAATGATGGTGGCTGCCATGTGTTGCATATTTGTGATCACTGATAGAAACGCTCTTTGTTGCGATGCGCTCTATGCAAACAATGATTCCCCAAAACAATAATAATAATGTAGCACAGTGGAAACCAAGATATCAATCCGTGGAAGTAAAGAGTAAAGAGGAATAAGAGATAAGTGATTCAAATGAATGAAAAATGCATGAAATGAATGAAATACAACCTAAAAATCAAGTTAAAACTAAATGAACCTAAATGGGGTTAAATTCTATATGATATGAATGAAATGGAAAACAGAATGCTAATTAAAAATATGGAATGCAGATCAGTACAGAATTCACAATTTAACTAACTCAAAATTCAAGTTAAGAGCACTTACCTTTGCCAAAATTTCAAGTTGGTCAAAAATGTGAAGTAGCTGCACCAAATGTTAGTAAAAAACAAAACAAACACTTTTTACAAAGACGTGGTTTGTAAAATATGTACAGAAATGAGGATTGACCGAGTATCAATGATTTTGGCTAAGTTGGTGCACCAAAAAGTACACCACTCGGTCAAGTACAATTATTTTTTATTTTTTTTAAACTCTGGCCGAGCACAAATGTTCTAATGGATGAAAGAATGAAATGGTAAAAATCTGGTTCGGGCAAAGTTGAAGATGGCTAAGCCAAAATCCAAGATCAAGTTCTGACCGAGCCAAAATTAGCCAAAACTAGCCAAAAATCAAGCCTTCTCGGTCAAGTACTAGATCCAGCCAACTTTGCTGCACCAAGAATGAAATGGCATGTATAAAATGTATGGTTGGCCGAGAGAAATGATGTTATTTTGTATTTTGGGGTTTCTAAGTGGGAGATGGCTCAATGGAGGGTGTTTTGGTGCTCCGGTGGCTTGGTTTGTGGCTCAAAATCTAACCTAGTCTATAGCTACCTAAATCAAACCTGAAACCAGTGGGAAATGGATGCTAATGATGTATGAATCAATATGAATGAATGCACTAAGGAGTATTTTTGATTTTTCTTTATTTTTGGGGGGGGGGGTTTGGTGAAACAAAGTGAAGATCAATGAATGAAATGGACCTAAGACTAACCTAAACTAATGCAAAATTTAAAACAGTAGCAAAGCTCATAAATCTACACTAGAAAAGCATTTAAAGAAAGCATTAAATCTATCCTAACGTGACAAGCAAGCAAATCCAAGTGGTTTGGGAGTGCTACAACCTAGAATTGGTGTAACCCATGGCTAGGCCCCAATTAACCTACCCCTTGGAAGACATCCAAGTAGTTCACACACAACCCTAGGTCCGAAAGAAACCTCTCTATTCCCCACAAGGATCCGCAAACAAGTCAAGTTTCAAAGCATGTACACAAAAGCATGTAAATCACTAAACTAAGCGCATGAATGTAAAATCAAAGCAACCAAACGCCTTCCTAGCAAGTAATGGCAACGCGCCTAGAGCCACCCTTGGCTCTTGATTTTCTTGGTATTAAAAGTCCCAAAACAGATTAGGAAACATCAAGATTTGCTAGCTTCCACTTCCTATCCGGATAGCATTCACTAGTTAAGGCAAACCAAGAAATCAAGTCCAAGCCATGCTAAGCCCGCAACACCATACAAGTGGACATTGTTCGGTGTAAAAACCTAATTCTATCTCAAAGCAATTAAGAAAAACATTAAAGGGAAGATGCAAAGGACATAGAACAGATCATAACACAAGAGTATCAATGGAAGAAAGAAGAGGAAACACATACACAATGAAGCAACAATGATGCGCAAGGTAGAAGATGAAGGAAGCCATGGATGCATGAAGAGGAGAGAATTCGAATAGCTCTGTATTAGATCTGAATGTAAACTTCACAAATTATGTTTTAGATATGAGTTTTTACAATATATACCAAAGTACAACTTAATTACAATAAAAACGAATGTACACAATCAAAGTTACATAGAGTTTGAAACGTTTTGGCGTGCAAGCACACGTGGAATGCATTTCAGCTGACTTAAAACGCACACAACTTCTTCGATTTAGCTCCAAATGCGACGATTCAAAAGCCACTAGGAAGCTCTGTGAGTTATATTTAAAACGCCACCGTTCCCACTTGAATTGGCATTGTGGCGCGCTTTCCATAAATAAAACACTGAGACAAGTTCACTGGGCCAATCCGGCCTGGTGAACCCCACTTCATAACTTTATATAAATTTCAATTCACGTCCAAATTACATGAAATCAGCGCCCAATTAAGGCCCTTTAAGTTAGCTAAATAACCCAACAAGTTTCACTTAATTTAGAGATCAAACGAATCCAAGAGCCCAATTTAAGTCCATGATACTCGTAAGACGCGTGAGCTCGTGCTTCAGCTGCACATGGGCCAACTTCAAACGCGTGTGGAATCTTCAATTCTTGTCCAAATTGCACGCTTCAAATTTTGGCTTAAAGCTCAACATATCTACTTTAATTTGCAACCGGAATCAATGAATTTGGATCTCTTTAGAAATTATAATAAATCAAACAGTGAACCATGTCAGTTTCGGGTTAGTACAAAATAATGCTTAATTTACTGTTTTTATGCACAATTTAGTGTTAAGGCTTCAAATGGTCTAATAACTCAAATAATACTTAATTTATCATTATTAACAACTTATAAACATTAACAAAACATAATTAGATAAATAAAATAGGATAAATATTTGACTCATCAATCACACTTTGCTACATCTGCCTTATCTTTTCTTCCATATTAGAACTTGAATTATTCTGCACCATTGGCTGTTGTAGTGGTTGTAGATTCTGGTTAGCTTGGTGCCTATATGAATTGTTATACAATGTCTGTTGAGTTTGATACATCTGTTGATTATGTTAATTATATTGACCTACAGGTGTTCCATATTTCAAATTAGGATGATCTCTCCAACCTGGATTATATGTAGATGCATATGGATCATAGTTTGAATGGTTGGGTTGAGCTAGAGGTGGCAACACTTATTTCAAGAATGGAGTCTGGCCAGCGTACATACTAGTTGCAGTTTCAATGGGAGTGGTTTCTTGCAATTGTGGGCATGCATCTATTGGATGATCAATGACTGCACAGATTTCACATGTTCTAAGTGCTGAAGTATTAGCACTTGTTTGTTGTGTCAAGGAAAATTGCCTCACCAAAGATGTAAGTTTAGTTAACTTGTTCTCCAACCTTGAGCTATCTTATGCAACAACTACTCATTGGTTAATTTCATGCACAAACCTCATGTTTTTTCTTAAATTGAACTGTTGGGAATTTTCAGCCATATTAGAGATTAAATATCATGCAGCTACAGGGGTTTTATCCATGAGAGCTCCTCCACTAGTTGCAGTTGCTCATTAATTTGATGGTTGGGGCAAGTGGCACACAACTTGTTGAATCTTTCCCAGTATTCATATAATGATTCCCTTTTGAGCTGTCTTATCCCACTTATTTCCTTTCTTATTACAGCAGTTCTAGATGTAGGGAAGAATTTCTCCAAAAATATCCTCTTCATTTCAGGTCAGGTTGTGATTGGTGTTGGTTGAAAGTACAACCAATCCTTAGCCACATCACAAAGAAAGAAATGAAATGCTTTAATTTTCACATAATCTTCATGAACATCAACAGCGCGCATTATTGAGCAAGCCACATGGAACTCCACTAGATGCTTGTGAGGATCCTCTCTAGCAATGCCATGAAACTTTGGCAGCAAGTGAATCAGTCCAGATTTTAACTCATAGTTGTTCATGCCTACTTGTGGTTGAGGAACTTGTATGCAAAGTGGCTAATAGTGTGCTAATTTGGCTGGATCAAAGTTGGATTCTCAAATGTATTTTCAGTTTCAAGTTGTTGAGTTCCCCTCTGCTGCCTCTGTCTAGTTCCTTTCCTCAAAGTCTTGGAAATTCCAAGATCAAAGGGTAGTAGTTCTTTCCTAGATGACTTGGTCATACACTTGTTTGGACTTAAAGGATGCTCAAGTATAGGATGTAGACAATGTTAGCACAACAACAAAGAGTATGCAATGCAAAAAATGTAAGATGGAAATCCTATCAACTATATGCTTTTATACAATGCAGAAATATGAATGAAATGAATCAAAGCCTTTTACTCCCCGACAATGGCACCAATTTGATGAAACATAGTAGCATGTGTTCATCAAAATCAATTAAAAGTTCCCCCTAATGTAATAGGGAAGTGACTTTCAAATTGTCAGTCCAAGGAGCAATGTGTAAGGCTTTTAATTCAATTATATGCTTTGATGATTATATACAAAAGTAAAATGAAATGTTGGGGGCTTTTGAATATGGAATGAAACTTAAACTATGCTGATGTGATTCAGATGCTTGAGAATGCTACTAAAACAGTAAAGTAGTGCAGATAAGAGAATGGTTATGTAGCTACCTAGTTGAGAATAAAATGAATGCAATAATCAATTATGAAAATGTACTAAAATTCTTATATGAAATGCAGATTAAAAATCAAAATTATATGCAAGATGAATTCTAACTTGCTGAAATAAATTGGACAGAATTAAAATGCAATAAAAGGAAACATCAATTGATGTAGAATTGTAACATTATGGAATTAAAATGCAGAAATACCAAAACAGGATAGAATTGACCAAAACAAGAACACTAAAACATAAATTGGAAAACAACAAAGATTATAAAGTTTCTACAGAATTGGAACTTGAATAAACTAGTAAACTAAGAATTAAAAATCTATGAATTCAAAAATGTTATTGATGAAGCTAGATTAAAATGTTATTGCCTTGCCTTCAAGTTCATACCAATCAGTTCAACACAAGCTAAGTCACACTATGGAAGACATCCTACTGTTTACAACCAAACTTAATCAAGATTGATTGGAAAACAACAACACAACACAAACTCAATGGCAAGAGTTCTTCAATAGTAATTCAGATTCATAGAATATAAGAAATATGTTAATATGCAAAAAGTAAAGGATACAAGAATTGAAAAGAGAATTGAAATGTTTTAAGGAAAACTACATTCAATTGAAACCTTCTTAAACCTTTGACTGAAACTAATCCAATAATCAAACCTCAAGTATTAGCTAACTTTGATTATTAATCTTCCTTCTATTCAAGAACTCGATTAATCATCAAGAACTTGCATAAACAACGCACAATTGAAAGACATTAAGGGCATCCTTGTTCTGGTCTTAATTAAGAAGCAAAAGCAAGGTAAACTAGAGAAGGAGAACAAAACCAAATGTTTAAAACTTGTGATTCAAATCAGAATCGACTTCGAACAAAGATTGAAACTAAAACATGAATTGAAATGAAATAGGATTAAATAAGATTGTGAGGAAGCGAGAGAACACGAACTGATAAGAAATCTTTCATTGTAAGGAAAGTGCAAGAACAATGTAAGAAAACTAAAGAAACTAACTAACTGAATTACCTAACTTATCATTGTCTTGAATTGTAAAGAAATGCACTTAATGATTTGTATTCTCTACTAACTCTACTTAATTACGTTGACTTACATGTTATTTATACTACAAAATCCCTACTCTAAATGGATGGGCCCTGAGATAACTAATCCAACCCATAACTTCAGGAAACTCAACTCTGAACTGTAGTCCTTGTGTGCTGACTTTAAATGTGTACCAAAATTTCATTTTAGCTCCAAATTGAACAATTCAACTTACATATGAAAGCTTAATGAGTCAATGCAAAAAGGAATAATCTAAATCGGACACTTATGGAAAAAGATATTAAAAAACAACAAACATATATCATAGTATGCAACAGCTGAATATACTATATAAATATAATATTTTATACTATTTTTATATTTTTTCTATAAAATTCATAAAAATTATTTTCTACATAATTAAACTTATTTAAGACATTATAAACATATTTGGGTTAATTTTAACAAATATCAAGTTACTTCATATATATATATATATGGTGTGTGTTTGGATTGAAACCTAGTTTGACATCTGTACTACATTAGTGGGGAAATTGAGTATTTGTTATTACTTGCGACTGTTGCGACTGATGGTCAATTGGCGTCACTGCCGGGGACACATGTCCTTGTGTTCTTTGCTCATTTCTCTTCCCTTTTATATGTTTTGTGTAAATAATACAAGACTATATATAGCTTTATCAATTGTTGCTATTTTTGGTTTTCATCAATTGGTTGCTGAATTGTTATTGGTTGTAGCCGCTGTTTTTAGTTTATAACCAGTTTATGCCGGAAAATTCCGTTTCCGGTAATTTATTCAGGTAAAGAATTATTTGTATGAATTATAGAATTGCTTGGTCTAGACTGGTGTTACTGCTTGGTCCAAACCGAAATCTACTAAGGAAATTGGTTTGAGAAGCATGGACTTGCGCTGCAATACTGCATAATTTGAGTGTTGCTAGTGCTGCCAAGTGCGTGTGCAAGTAGACTAGCGATGTTGATGATCTTGAGCCGATTCCTATTAATTTTTAGCTGGTGTTGGTGAGCTGGTTATATTGATTTTGAATATTTATATTGATTTTTAGCGATGTTGAGCGGTGCTGGTAATTGTTAGTGACGCTACTGCGTTTAAGTTGGTGCTGCAGGAGATCTTAAAGGGTGCTATTGATTTAGAGCTACTCCCATTGAATTTGAGTGGTGCGGCTGATTTGAGCTGGTTGTATTGATTTTAAGCGGTGCTTAAGCTAGTTCTGTTGAATTTGAGCGGTGCTGTGATTTAAGCTGGTTCACTTAATTTGAGTGGTTCTGTTAATTTTGAGCTGGTTCTATTAATTTTTTGTGTTGCTGCTTTAAAAGCTGGTGCTATCAAGCAATTAATTTCCTGGTGCTGTAGTACTTTGATTACACAATCTGTTGGCAATTAATTTCCCAGTGCTGCAGTACTTTGATTACACAATCAATTGGAAATTAATCTTCCTGGTGCTGCAATACTTTGATCCCACAATCAATTGGAAATTAATTTCCTGGTGCTGTTGTAAATTTATTTCATGGTCATTCTGTATTTTGGCACATAATCAAAAGCCTACTTGCCTCACATCAGTGGTTGTTCATCAACAAATTGGCGTTGGCACAAGCTGCTAAATTGTTCAACAACCATTTCCCTTTGTGTTGTTGAGTAATTTGAGTGTTACTGCATAATGATGTATTCAGACAATAGCTATTTTCCTTTTGCTAATCCAGGTGCTGCTGTTGAATATTATCATAACCATGAATCACTTTATGCAAACAATTATGGGGATTTGCTAATGCAGGTGCTGTTGCTGCTGAATATCATAATTGTGACCAACTTTGTGCAAATAAATATATGATTCCAATTGCTGATGAATATTATAACCGTGTTGCTGCTGATGAATATTATAACCAATTTTTCAATCTAGAATTTGTCAATACAAGCCCTACTGAATATTATAACTGTGGTGTTGCTATTGAATATTTTCATAATCATGAATTACTTTATACAAACAATTATGCGAAACTTGTAAATCCAGGTGCGGTAGGAATGAATGTTTTCATTGATTTACAACCTATGCAACTGAAAAATCAGCAAATAGCTGAACCTTCATTGGAGGACTTGGTAAACCAAATGACATGCAGTATAAACAAGATCTTTCAAAAACAAGCAAGGAATTGCAAGCTTTGATTGATCAATTATCCGAATACAAGCAGCAACAAATTTTGAAATTCTTCCTTTCCAACCAGTTGCAAATGAATATGAAAATGAACAACAAAGTTCTGAAGTTATTCCCTCCCAATCAGTTGCAAATGCAAATGTGAGCCCCATTAGTTTGATTAGTGAAAGAGAACTGAAACAGAAAACATTAGAAGATAATGATAGTTCAGTTCCTACAAAACAACCGATTGAGAACCACTCTTATTTGAATAATCATTCGGTTTCTATTTTAGAAGATGTACATAATGTAGACATTTCTTCTACATATTTAGATTTAGGAAAAGACTTTGACCTGGACTTATTATAATTTTAAAACACTAATATTGGTTGTACCTATGATTTTGGCACATGTTCTATATGTGCTAAGATTAATTCTGTCATATATTCAGTTTTTATGTCATTTGCAGGTGCACATTTTGTTCCACAAAAGGTGATTGTAGTGGTAGATGAACATGATGATCTAACTGTTATTGTTGATAAAGTTGTTGCAGTTGCGATTTACACACTTGATTATGAGTTTACATTTACATTGTCATCCACACGTCTTGCACTTCATTAGAGATAAAGCCTTTTTTTTAGATTGCACCAGAAAATCAAAATAAAAACATTCTTACTTCTCTTTTTCTACTCTTCAAGACTATATACTCAATATTTTTCTTGATTTTGTTAATAATTGCATGAAGGTGTTTGTAAATGATTTTACTCTTTTTTGCTTACTTGTTTACTCTTAATTGATTTATTTTGTTTTACTTTCTTTTGTGCATATAAATTCTTCTATTTGTTGTTTCATTGCTCTTTATTTTAAGTTTACTCTTAATTGATTTATTTTTATTTACTTAGTCAAATTGACCTATCTTGCATTAATTCTATTTTTTTACCCCTTTGAACCTTAATAACCTTTTTCTTGATAATATTTAGCTCATTACAAACCTTAAAACTGAAAAACATGATACACCTAACCTTAAGACTAGATGAGCTTGACGCTGTTTTGGGAATTGGTTGAAAATAATTATAGATACTACCTTGGCTTTATTGATGAATTTGAAATAGCTTTGATGCATTGTAAGTTGATTTGAAAAATATCTTGAAACAAAATAAATATAAAAAAGAAATAAAAGGTTGTAAATAAAAAAAAAAAAGAGAAAGAAAAAAAATCAAAGAAAAAGAGGAATATGTTTGTGAATTTTGGAATTTTAGGTAAATTATTTACTTATTTTTAACTCATTCTCCATTGTTTTTATTTTCTATTTGGTTTTTAGTTTTGAATATTCTCTTTTATCCTACCTTTACCTTAATCCCATTACAACCTTAATAAAAGTCTAGTATCACACTAAGTTCTCTTAGAAGACATCTAAGTATCCTATGCTCTTAATCAAATACTACGAAATCCTCCCTCACTAATCATGAGCTGTGAAAAACCATTGATACTACTCAAGTATGGAATCAAGAAACATTTTAAATGGATTCAAGATTGACTGAAATTGAAAATATAAGAAAAGTATTAAAAGAAATATGAAACAGTCAAATAAAACTCTAAGCTCGAGCCAATCTTAGTTGTTAAACCACTCTCCATTCGCAAATTCAATTAATCAATCAAATCTACGTTCAAGAATTGCAAAGAAATGTAGTTTTACTTTTACCTTCACCCGAACAGCAATCACAAAACAAAGCAAGGAAAGAGTTTAGCTCTAAGCATTGTGTCGCAAATAGATTTTTCTTTCACAGTTTCAATTTTGAATTATAAAACTTCAAAAGATGAATTAAAATGAAAGTAGAATAGAAGAACAATGAGAAGAGGCATAAGAACAACGAAATTCAAGAACTGAAACATTTTCTTGAAGAACAAAACTGAATACAATGAAGAGTTCTAACCATATTAACCGAAAATGAGAGAATTCTGAAACTGGAATGCTAAGCACCAAAAATGAATCATTCTCTATGTCAATTCTGCTTAATTACAAAGCTTAATCACCTACTTATACTATAGAAGTGATACAATTAGTACACAGGCCTTAGATAACTTGAGGGAGCTCATAACTTGAGAGACACTCCTCTCAAACTGTAGCTGTTGTTAGCTCAACTTTGAATAGTGTGAAAAATCCAATTTAGCTCCAAATTGCACGGTTCAACTTCCAGATGAAAGCTTATTGAGTCTAGTTTCCAACGCAGCCAGAATCAAGATTTTTGAGTGCCTGTAAACAAAGATATAAATAAAATAGTGGACCTTCCTCAGTTGTACAATAGAAGCATACAATACTGTATTTTTGCTGTATTTTTATACGAATTTAAATCTTGTCTTCTAAATTCTTAAAAATTCATTTCAAGCTTAATTAAGTTAATTTAGGACATTATAAACATGTTAGGACCTTTGTTAGCATTTATTTTTAAGTGAAAATCAGGTTACATCAATTATATTAACAATGAAAATCAACATTTTGGAGAATGGTAGCATGCCAACTTTTACAAATTTTTTGTTACATTAGAGGTAGATAGACTAGGGTTCATAGCCACTATAAAAGTTAATATTTCTTATAGACTACCTTTGTTAAGGGGTTTGGTAAAAAGATTAAGTATACTATTACCTATTATGTATATCATGGGACAAACAAAACTAGGAATCTCATCTACTTTATCTAGGAGATGTGTAATACTATTGAGGTGGAGTTGGATACCAAAACCTTTGCCTTATTTGATAAGGACGATGTCTAGTTATCTTTTTTTTCCTAGTTTTTTAAAAAGGAAAACTTACTCTTAAGATTTATTTTATTTTAGGTGTATTGTATAATTAAATCGTAAGTTATTTTGTAAAGTTTATAATTTGGTGCAAGTTCTCCATATTTTATTCTATTTATTTAAATTTGTACAATTATTCTACATACTCATAAATATACCGTGTATTAATAAACTTATCTACATTATGATACCATTATTTCTATTTGGTATATGACTCATATTATATTTATTCTTTTTTTATTTTTTAAAGTAAAAATTTTCTTTTTAAAATTAAAAAGAATTTTATTTTTTAAAAAATATAAAATACAACACGCTAAAAGGAGGGCTTGAACCTCCGACCTTGTGGTTAACAAGGCCACACGCTCTAACCATCTGAGCTATTCCAGCATCTATTACTTTAAAATTCATTTACCTTTAATCATTACAAGTTAAACCAATTCAGACACTAAAATTGTTGCTCGTAAACTTTAGAAACTTGTTATAATGTATACACTAAAATTCATTTACCTTTAATCTTTACAAGTTAAACCAATTTAGACACTAAAATTGTTGCTCGTAAACCTTAGAAACTTGTTATAATGCATACACTAGAGCGATGTACATGTTAAAGTCATGGTGTATGTGTTTTCATGTAGCAAGTACATGCAAACATGACATATGAACTTTTTGAAACTTCCCATAGTCACACCACAACTCATCTAACCTAACTATAAATCTCCTTACTAGTCGAACTTCTCGTAAATGTTCAATCTCCTCCACTACAAATCTTGTGCTTGACCTATCAAAATTGATAATTTTATGAGTGTTTTCCTTTGAGTGTGCATCTTACAATATTTTTTAAACAACTTCGTAATATATATGACCAGCTATAATCATGGCATCGACCTCCCTACTTCTTTTTGTAAAGAATTTGTTGCAACGAGTGTATGTTGCCATCACCATGGAGCAAAGTGGTAGGTTTCTTGTTTTCTTTAGGGCTAAATTAATTGACTTTGCTAAGTTTGTTGTCATGTGTCCCCACTGTCTTCTGTTGTCCCATGTAAGTGTCCATTTGTCTCTTGGAATCTCATCCAACCATTGTGTTGCTTCCAAATTGTTATCTCTTACTATGTTGTAATAGTAAGAGAATTTAGGCTCAGTCATGCAATATGCTACAAAAAAATTTAAATTATAATTAATATAAGTAGTTAACAAAATGTAGAAATTATTAATAAGCAAATAAAGTATTAAAAACTTCAGAAAAACAAAAAAGTACTCAGATTGACGACATCCTTCTTGAGAGCATCATTTTTGAAACGTTGAATAAAGTTTTGTGCAATATGTCTAATGGTTTTGAAACATAGAATTGTTTTCTGTCCAACCACTTCTATGTCTGCATTATGCACTTCTTATGGACTCGTGACAGTTTGAAATGAGGCATAATCCCTTTTGTG
Source organism: Macrotyloma uniflorum (assembly GCA_016859785.1). Classification (NCBI taxonomy): domain Eukaryota; kingdom Viridiplantae; phylum Streptophyta; class Magnoliopsida; order Fabales; family Fabaceae; genus Macrotyloma; species Macrotyloma uniflorum. The sequence continues at coordinate 171,446 of BDMB01000165.1, forward strand.
GTTTACGTACCTTCGTAGGTTTCCTAAAAAAAAAAAAATCATGCATCATTGGTTTTACCTTCAATAATAGTAAAGGCAATTGGAATTATGTTGTTGTGTCCGTCTTGTGCAATTGCCACCATTAAGGTCCCTTTATACTTTCCATATAAAAATGTTCCATCGACTTGAATAATAGGTTTGTCGTGACAAAAACCATCAACGCATGATTTGAATGACCAAAATAGCCTCTTAAATAAAACTTAATTGTTGTCCACCACCTCACCTTGGTATGTAGGTTGTGTACTCATCTTCCAAATGAGCTCGGAACATACAATTTCATTGCTTGCAGCAGAGCAAGTAACTTATGATACAAATCCTCCCAATTGCCATAATTGTTTCATATTTAGATTGATGAGTTCATTTTCTCTTTATTCTCAAAACATTATATAGTTTAGGAACCATTGAGAAAATTTTGCTATACTTTCTTTTCTTTCTTTTGCCCAGAGTGCAAATAGCTTAAGTATGGAGTATTTGATGAGTCATATTTTATACTCACATTTATAGTCTTATTGCATTTAATAACTACATTTTCCTTTATTATTTCTTACATTTAGCACATTTCCATATTTTTCATAATAAATAAGAATAATTACAAAAACATTCCGTTTTCTGTATTTTTTCTGTATTTTTGTATTTCCTTATCACTTTTACTCACGATTTGCTTTTATATCTTTTTCTGTAGAACTCCGATTGTGTTAATTCTTTTTGCGTTGGATTATAGAATTCTTGGGCTTCAATTTGAGAACTTGAACCATCACATTTGAAGATTGAATATATTTTTAATAAATTTTATGAGTTTGTACAGAAACATGTGTTTGTTCTTTGCAGATTTGACTTTTGTAATTACTATTAGGTTGGCCTATTTCGGCCCAACCTTGTTCCTCCAAATTAGAACTATTATATAGGCATTGGAGTAGTAGAAGAATCGCATGATTAGATTGTACCATTAGCTAGTTAGAATTTGTAGAGGCAAGAATTAGAAATATATTGGAGTCATCAATTGGAGTAAGAGTTTTGGTTCATTTTCTTTCCTTTTTCTTTTATGTTTCAAAAATTTGCAATTTTTTTCCTCTTTTTTTTATGTTCTTGCAATTTAAAATTTCTACAAAATATTTTCTTTCTTTAATTTCTTGCAATTTATGTTTTCTTACAATTTAAGTTTCCATGCAAGCTTTTCTTTCAATTTACAATTTCCACAAGTCTACTTTCGTTTATGTTTCACCAAGTTTATGTTCTTGTTGTTGATTTCTTTGCTACTTTTGATTGGGAATGTTATAAGCAATATGTTAGGATGTCTTTCTAAAAAAACTTCACAAGAATTTGATGAATTAATTGGATTCTTGAAACAAGATGAATAAAAACTTGATTTTTGCATTTGAATTATTTCCTTACAAGTAATTCTTCATTTTCTTCTTGCATTTATGTTGCCGCAAGTTTATTTCCTTTAGTTTTTTAGTTGTGCAATTGTTTAGTCAATTTCTTTCAATTCTTGCACTAATTCAGTTGTTATTCAATTTAGTTTTTCCAATCCCCCAATCTTAATTTGTTCAATAAGCAATTGAAAATGGATAGATGATATGGTGTGTGTTCTTGATTGACACCTAAGTTGACCTCTCTACTACATTAGTGGGGGAAATTTAGTTTTGAATACACCTTGCGACAAGGTTCTATCAGTAAGGTCCATCCCATCTTGACCTTAATTTTCCAACAATAAGCTTAAGACTTGAATTAAATAATAGTACCTTTTGTCCTATTGAGAATTATCTTTTACATATATTAGTATCATGGAACTTGCGTACCTTTTCTTTGTATGATTTTGAGTTTTCATATACTTGAATCCTTATCTCTTTTGATTCTTGCAGTTGAAGCTTCCTTTCTTGTCCAACTTCTTCTAAAGATAAATTACAATTCTTCACTGCCTAATAAGCTTTATGTTCAAGTTCAACTGGCAAATGACAAGTTTTTCCATAAACAACTTTGAATGGGGACATTCCAAGTGTATGTTGTCCTTTGTGGCCATAATGCATCATCTAATGACTTATTCCAATATTTTTCTGTTTGGATGGATAAGCTTCTACAACAATTGTTTAACTTCTCTATTAAATACTTCAACTTGTCCATTTTTTTGAAATGGTAGAGAGTTGATACTTTATGCTTGACTCCACATTTTTTAAATAATGCAGTAATGCTTTTGGCACTCCAAATCTACAAAATATATTAGTTTTAATAAAATTATAAACTACTTTAGAGTCATTAGTCCTTGCTGCCTTGACTTCTACTCATGTAGATACAATCTACTGCTAAAATAATGTAGGAATAATCACCTGAATAGAAAATGGTTCCATAAAATCAATTCCTCAAACATTAAATATTTCACAAAAGATTAATGTTTTCTGTAGCATTTCATTTCTCTTTGTAATAGCATTTCCAACCTTTTGAAAACTTTCACAACTTATTACATGTTTATATGTATCCTTAAATATAGAGGGCTAATAAAAAAACACTTTTTAAAACTCTTTTTCTTGTTCTTTTGGGTCCAAGATGTCCACCAGTAGCTGAATTATGGCAGAATCCAAGTATACTAGATGTTTCTTCATATGGTATACATCTTTCAATTAATTGGTCACTACAAAATTTCCATAAGTAAAGGTCATCCCATACATAATGCTCACAATCATTTTTCAACATATCTATTTGAGCTTTATCAACATTGGAAGGTACAATTACGATGGCAAGATAATTTACTATGCTAGCAAGATAATTTATCTATAGAGTTTATGTTAAATAAATATTCATTAGGGAAGGCATCTTGTATAGGTACAAAATCAATTTTTTTTCTTATTCTACTTAAATGATCAACTACTTGATTACATAAACCACTTCTATCTTTTATTTCCAAATTGAATTCTTGTAAAAGGAGCATTCATCTAATTAATCTTGGCTTTGGATCCAGTTTCTTTAATAGATATTTTAGTGCAACATGATCTATGAATATAATTATCTTTTATACTATTAGATATGATCTAAACCTATCTAAGGCAAAGTCTATTGTTAGCAGTTCCTTTTCAATTGTTGTATAATTTATTTGTGCTACATCAAGTGTTCTAGAGGAATACACAATAACATGTGATAATTTATTTACCTTTTGTGATAACACAATCCTAAAGCATAATCGAAAGCATCACACATAAGTTCAAAGGGTAACTCCCAATTAAGAGGTTGCATAATAGGCGTTGAAATCAATTTTTCTTTCAATTCAACAAATGCTTTCTTGCATAAATTAGTAAATAAGAATGATTCATCTTTTTGCAGTAATTTAGATAATGGTAGAGTAATCTTACTGAAATCTTTAATAAATCTCCTATAAAACCCTAAATGACTAAGAAAGAGTGAATCTCCCTCACAAAATTAGGATAAGTTAGAGATGAAATCACATAAATCTTGGCTTTATCATCTTCTATGCCTTTTTCAGAAATTAAATGTCCAAGAATTATGCTTTCATTAACCATGAAGTGACACTTTTCATAATTAAGTACAAGATGAGTTTCTATACATCTATTTAGGACTTTTAATAAATTATGCAAACATAAATCAAATGTTAAGCCAAAAATAGTGAAGTCATCCATAAATACTTCCATGCATTCTTCAATTAAATCAGAAAATACACTTACCATACACCTCTGAAATGTGGCAGGTGCATTACATAGACCAAAGGGCATCCTAGTGTTAGCAAAAGTACCAAATGGACATGTAAAATGTGGTCTTGTGTTGGTCATCGGGTGCAATGTGAATCTGCATATATTAAGAAAATGCATCAAGAAAATAAATAGTGTGAGTTACCTATCAATCTTTCTAGCATTTGATCAATGAAGGGCAGTGGAAAGTGGTCGTTTCTTATTTCTTGGTTCATCTTTCTATAGTCTATACACACTCTCCATTTGTTGGTAACTCAAGCTTGTAGAATTTCCTTTTCTTACGTTTGAATCACCTTTGTTCCAAACTTCTTTGCCACCACTTGGACAAGAGATACCCATCTGCTATCGGAAATAGGATAAATTATTCCAACTTTCAATAATTTAGTTACCTCTTTCTTTACTTCTTCAACAATAGTAGGATTTAATCTTCTTTAAGGTTGTATCACTAGTTTAGCTTCGTTTTCCAATAATATCCTATGCATACATGTGGCAGGACTTATCCCAGGGATGTCATCCAGACTCTAGCCAATAACTTACCTTCTTGTTTCTTTGTTAGAGTGCTTGAAATGATGACTAGCTATTGTAACTTAGTGTCCAAGTATATATACTTTAGGTGGGTAGGCAAAGGTTTCAACTCTAGTGCTGGTTACTGTTGATTTCCTACTTGTTGTGCAGTTGGATTCTCCAATTTGATTTCTTCGTTTTCTGCAAAATATCTAGTAATAGTAGTATTTACCGTATTAATTTAATTAATGTTTGCACACTGGCTATTAAAGCCGAAAACTGGTTCAGGTTTTGGGTCAATGTATGATTCAAGTAAAACAAGTTAATCATTCAGAATATTGTCTTTCTTTAATTATACTTCTATACATTCAGTTTATGTAAGAACATCAACTAAAAATAGTGAATTATTATACAATATAGAGTAGTTTTCAATTAGATGTTTCATTGCATCGAAGATGTTGAAGTTTACAATATCATCACCAAATTCCATTGTTAATGTCCCTATATGCACATCAATCTTTGTCTTTGTTGTCTTGAGAAATGGTCTCCTCAGAATCGAAGTTGATTTGTGTGTAAAGTTCTCTTCTTTCGTATCCAGAATCTAGAAATCATTTGGGAAAATTAATTGGTTCACCTTAACCAGCACATCATCAAGTCTTCAAGATTTCCCAATGGTTGTGAAGTGCTTTTATTGACTAATTGAATAACCACATTAGTTGGCTTCAGATCTCCCAAATGTAGAACTTTATATATAGTTGAAGGCATGGCATTTATGGATGCAACTAGATTTAGTAAAGCATTTGCAAAGGTTAGTTCACCGATGGTGCCACTACACCATTTTTAGCATTAAAAAAAATAAAAATCTTTATTTAAATTAAATAATTGTTATTTAAACTTTAGGCAATAGTTTGGCAACGAATTTTTAGTTGTAGAGTATGCAGTCGTGGGCTACAACGATTTTTTTTCCTAAGATGACACTTTTATTTAAAACTGTTGCCTTAACATCACAATAAGCAACAGTTTTAGTCGTACTTTTTAGGCAACTCTTTTTTTTTTGTTGCTTTATTTTTATACCAGAGTTCTTTAAATGTTGTCATTCCATTTAAAACGGTTGTCTTAACATGCAATAGGCAATGATTTTTTATAAACTTTTATACAATGGTTTTATTCGTACTTCTTAGGTAACGCTTTTTTTTCATTGTTTTATTTTTAGACCACAGTTCTTTAAATGTTGTCATTCCATTTAAACCATAGTATTCTAAATATTTTCAACTTTTTAGGCAACATTAATTTAAAAGTCTAAATGTATATTTGATTTAAAATTTAAGAGATTAGCTAATGTAAATATATATATATAATCTAAATTTATGTTGATTAAAGCTTAATCTTCGAAGAGAGAAAAAAAAATACATAAAATAAAATTGATTATATTGATCAATATATATAATGGTCATTCAACTATTGAAATTATCACTTTCCAACCAAAAAATACCCTAAGAAAAATAAATCCATAAACATAGCATAAAATTCGTTTTATAATTCATAACATACAATTTATTAGGGGTGGTCGTGGTGCGATTTGGTTCGGTTTTTCGCTAAAATATATCCAAACCAAATATAAAAATTATTTGCGGTTCGGTTTGGTTCGGTTTGAAATAAAAAAAAATTCGAACCAATCCAAACCAATTTTAGCGGTTTGGTTTGGATTGGTTTTTGCGGTTTTTTTATTTATTTTTAATTTTATTTTTTTATTAATAATTGACTATTTTTAGCCTTTGAAACCTTAAACTTGACCCACAACCAAGTGCTCAATTGGGTTAGAACAAAATAAAATCACAGTAATGGAATTTTTCAAGTAAAGAGACATTAAGATATGTTTAACAAAATATAAGCTGCAACAGATGAATATTATTAAAAAAATAATAACCCTAGTAAAAACAAAATTAATTGAAATAATAACCATAAACCCTAAACTGAAACCGAGAACCCTAAATCTTAAATCCTAAAATGAAACCGGGAAAAAATAGAACATTTATTCAATGAAAATCAAAGATGAATCATAAGACAAATTGATGTGGAATTAAAATCAAAAAATGAAAAATGAAAGAGGAAAGAATAAGAAAGGAAATATATTAATGAGTGAATGAAAAAAAATAACTTACCGCTTGTGATAAAAAGAATGATTAGATAAAGGGTGAAATGGTGTGATGAAGATGGATTTGAATAAGAGTTAATGATGAGACAATGAAATCAGAGTAAAAGAGTTTCAAGTAAGAACCCTAAGATGCGTTTAACAAAATGAAAGTTGTAATACACAACATAAGTTTTCTTTGCAAAATAAAATTAAAAATAAATATAATATTATTTAATAATTGCGGTTTGGATCGGTTCGGTTCGGTTTTGAAATACAAAACTACAAACCGAACCAAACCGCGTGGTTCTGAAAAAAAAATCCAAAGTAATCCAAAAATTTGTGGTTTTAATCGGTTTGCAGTTTTTTGGATCGGTTTTCGGTTTTTTTTTTGGATCGGTTCGGTTCTAAACACCCCTACAATTTATTACTTAAATTAAAGAAAAGTTCTAAATTGGTTTTTCTTTATTGTTTTTCAACTAGGTTTGTCATCATTTTCTTCTTCAATATTATCTTCAAATGCAACCTGTAAAAATATAAAAAATACACAATGAGAACCATGTTTAATCAATCTATGATAACTAAAAAATATAATCATAAATGATTTCATAAACTTAACAGTTAAAATTACTTTATCATAATTAGGAACATGAGTTGAAGCAGAGGAATGTGGACCAATTACACTACTTTGTTTGCCTAAAACTTGTGCCATCATTTGTTCTATATCCTCCTCATCCATATCAAAATTTTGTTGCCGAAGCATGAATTTCATCATTACCTCTAAACCTTCAATCTTCTTTGTCATACCATGCATCTCAATTGCATGTTCTCTTTCATCAATTTCTTCATCTTTTTTCAATAGTGTCGATGTCATAATCCTTCCATAGTAACGAACCCATCTAGGTTTTTCTTTTCCAAAAAATTATTCAAATGTTTGTTTCACAATTTTAGTTGATTTTTAAATTGAATTTTGCAGCTTAAACTAAAGAAAAAACCAATATTAATGAGTAAAAGATGAAAATTTTAGACATTTTATAAATGCAAATAAACTCACAAAAGCATCTAGTGTTTCTTCATCCGCTACTTTTCCTTTTCAACCTTGACTAGTTTTAATAAACATTTTAGCTCACTGACCTTTTCTCTATTAATTAAAAATTGAAAAAGAATAGTAAAACATATTAATGACAAGTATTAGATATAGAAAATGAGACATAAGCAAATAATACATACCAATTGAGCTTGGATTCTAGCAAAGTTGATTGGCCCCATGTGATGCATACACTTTTGCTTAGTCCTATTACTTGCATTGTTTTTACTAACTCTTTGTATTTTGGAGAGAAAAAAAAGTAAAGTAAGATGACCATACAAACAACTTTGAATACAATAGAGATACTAAGACATATAAATTATTTGTACATTTTAAGGATAATCAATAATCTTACTAGTTTTTAGTCTATCCTCACAAACCTCCATACACAGTATTCACAACTATCAAGGCTTATAAATTTAATTCTAAGCAGAATAAGCAGAAAACAATAATAAAGAGCTATTGAATTTATATACCTGGATAGTATCATTCTTCCAATAGGTTATCAATTGCTTGAAATGATCTTCAAGAATAGACAATGAACAGTGTTTTTATTGTTCTTTCAAAGTGGAATATTTCAAAAAATGTAGTCCCCTAATAAAACACTTGTAACGTCTCCATGAATCATTTATTCGGCTAAATATTGTTTTCTCTCCTTTAACAAGAATAATGATTTTATCCTTAAAAAAATGGACAATATGATTATTGACATTTCATAAATATTTAATAATTCAATGAAAGATAAAAGTTTGTTCAAATAGCATAACATATTTCCATATACGATCTGTTAAAGCCAGATATTATCTTTTTCTCTTTGATGGTGATTATAATTTTCGAGGACAAAAGTTCTTGTTGCTTGGGAAATTGTGAGAGTCTGATCTTAAGTAAACCCTAAGTCCACTTACTTAGAAAGGGGAGAGATTATAAATTGCCTATTTAACCCTAATTCTCTTATTTTCCCATCTTTTTTTAGAAAACCCTAAGTTTCCTTCTCTCAAATTTCTCTCAATTATTTTAAGAATTCTCCTTCAATTCTTATCTCTTTGAAAATCCGAGAACACCGAAGAGGGAAAGAACGTGAAGAGTAGATTAATTCTATCCGAATAGAATTTCTTTTTGAGATCCTTTAAAGGTAAGGGAAGTTAATTAAACAAAATTATTCATGATTTATTGAATTATTATATGTGTAGATGTGTTATTATGTGATATTTATGAGAATTATATTGATTATTATATTTGAAAGTGTGATTTGGGTTTCGCTCTAAGATTGCGATCCTATTTTGGCTTGATTTTATTTCGAATTTCCAAAAGTGTTTTTCATGAAAGTTATAGGCCTAGATGTTATCTAACTCCTAGATTTTATTTTACTTAAAAAGGATAAGTATAACTCAAGATACAATTTTTTTCGTAATTAAAGATCAAGCTGTCAGGAAAATTATTCGCTTTGAAATTACGAACCCTTTTTGGGATGTTTTGGTTACGAATTTGGGAAAGTTTTCTTCATAAAAGTTTTAGACCTAGATGTTAGCTAATCAATGGTTTTTATTTCACATAAAAATAATGTGTAAAACATAATATATGAATTTTTGAGTGATTAAAGGTCATGCTACAAGGATGAGCGAAACGTTTTCGAAAATATTTTTACTTGAGCGAAAGTTTATTTTTTTTTGGATAATCATTCATGTTCTAATTTGTATTAAAAGAGTATATATATGTGAAATGTGATAAAATTTTATAAGATATTTGTTATATAATTAAACTATTTAGTTATGTGATGTGCGATTGTGATGTAATGTGATTGGAATTGGATTGTGAAATGAGATTGGTGATGTGATGTTGTGAATTATGTTTTTGATTTGTGACTTAGGTCACAAGGAATTGTCATGGAAAAGATGTCAAGGAATTACATTGATGGTAGTAGTGTCAAGGAAATTGTGATGCAAGGGAGTCAATGTAAATAAAAAGACATTGATTTATGTTAATGAGATTGGTTTGATATGTTGTATAATTCTTGGATTGGTTGTGTGCTTTTTGTGTCTAAGCTAGATAGTCACCATGGGGTACTATTTGGTATAACTTTAGTGTACATATGAAAATCTAGAGATATTAGATGGGGTATCCAAACTTCTAATGGTATTCTAGTCACGTAGACAAGAGTACCATGTGGTGAGAGGTCGATGGAGATTTCTACTGCACTTATCACTAGGTGGATTGAGCCATCAGTTCTTTGATACGTGTATGTAGGGGTTACCTTGGCGTGTCGGTACTAGAAAAAGGAAATAGGCAGGAAATTTATTGAGTATTGAATTGTGGATTCTATATAATTGTGAAATTTGTGGAATATAATGTGAAAATGAGTTGTGATGAACTATTAAGATTTATGTATTATAATTTTTGATGGATTATGAAATGAGATTGGTGATGATGATGTGAATTATGTTTGTTAATTGTGACTATGGCCACAAGGAATTGTAATGGCAAATGTGTCAAGGAATTGTGTGATGACAGTGGTGTCAAGGAAATAGTGATGGCAGGGAGCTAATGCAAATGAAAATGATATTGATTGATGTTAATGAGATTGGTTTGGTATGTTGTATAATTTTTTGATTGGTTGTGTGCTTATTGTGTGTGTAAGCTAGATAATTACCACGAGGTACTATTTGGTAAAACTTTAGTGTACATATGAAAATCTAGAGATATCAGATGAGGTATCTAGACGTGTAACTATATTCTAGTCATATAGATAGGAGTACCATGGGGTGAGAGGTCAATGGAGACTTCTAGTGCACTTATCACTAGGTGGATTGAGTCATCAATTCTTTGATATGTGTGCATAGGGGTTACCCTGACGTGTCGATACCAGAAAAGGGGAACACGCAGGAAAATTCAGAGGTGAAAAAGAATTTTAAGGTTTGTCTATGACTCGGTAATCAAGAAATCATGTTTAGGTGTTAGTTTCAAAGGTCAAGAATTTCATATAATTTTTCGAAAGAGTCTGTCTAGAATATTAGGTGTGTGTGAATGAGTGAATGTGATGAATGCATGTGATTGGATACTATTATGATTATTTCAATACTTGAATATGTTTGGATAAATGATTGTGAGGATGAATTTATGAATTATATATATTTTGATTAGTTTTCTTTACATTAGCTTACCCTTATTGTTTGTGTTTGTGTTTTTTTTAATATTGCAAAGATCGTATCCTGACACAAGAACAAATAACAATACATGTAAAAGCTAAGTAGTAGCTTTAAGTTTTGTTCAAAGAAAAATTATATTTTGCTAATGAATAATTCTGGAACTTTTATTTTATTATGATGTTTGTAAAGATATTTTATTTTTCAAGTGATACACCAAATAAAGTGAATATTCTATATATTTAGACATTTCACTTTTTTTATGTTTTGAAATTATTAATAATGTATTGATAGATTATTAATATGTTATAAATATAAAATAAGTATATTTTGATTCGTTACAAAAAAAAATTTCCTAATCAAAATTAAAAAAGAAAAAAAATCCTAACTAACTTTTGAAAAAAAAAATAATACTGGTGACTCAATCAAATAACAATCCCAACAAACATCCAACATATATAACCATGAAAAAATTCAACAAAAAAAATACTCATCCACTAAAATTAGTTCCATAAACATTGGTCGAAAAAATCTTGATTAACATTAGTGGATAAATAATCCCAACAATGTTAACTTAAAAATAACTCTTATCAACACTAACTAAAAACTTTTGACTTACATAAATTAACAAGTTGTCTCTTTAGCATCGATAAAATAAATCTAACAATGAAGATCAAGAGATAATCATGATCAACATAATATAATAAAACTCTTATCGACATCATATGAAAAAGCAATATCGAAATGATGATGCTTCAACCTATATTAAATTTATTTACTATTAATGGAGAATGAGTTTATGATAAAACATAAAAAGAATAAATATAGATTTTGGAGAAGAAAGAGTATGAAAATTTTCAAATTCTTATTTTCTATTTAAAATTTTAAATTATCTACTTTAAACCATCCAATCACTCATGTAAATTCATAGAATTTAATTTTTAAAAAAGTATTATCCAAACAATTTTTTTTTTCATAAAACACTTTAAATTCTATAGGAAAATGGATTGCTTTCTATAAATTTACTTACAAACACAAAGTAAATAGGAGTTTTCATAACACCATAATGAAATTTCTTTATTTTATAATAATATTTTCTTTTAAAAAAATAGTTTAAAGTGTAAAAAAGGAAACCTTAAATAGTATATCTTAATAGGCCCTAATGTAACTAATTAGATAGTTTATTTGAATTGGACTTTGTAGTCAATAAAATACATTTCAAAAGTGTGAGTTATATGGAAAAATTGTGAGGTTTGTAAAGTTGGAAGCTATATACTAACCTTTTCGTACACTTCAAAATTGAAGACTACATTTAGTATTTTAAATATGTTGACTGAACCACAAATGTTTAAAAGCTTTATATAAAAATTCACTTTTACACTAAAATAAATACTTAATTTATGTCACTCTAAATTATGATTAAATAATTTTTTAATATTAATAATTTAAATAACATTGTTTATTTTAACAACTCACTTAATAGAAACTTTCAATCAAGTCATCATATATGAGAAAAAAAATTGTTAAACAAATTATATTTAACTTTAACTTTAAGCAAATACATATCCATAAGCATCTCTTGCAATCATTTGATCAAACTTAGGAATTCATTATAAAGCCATATTTTAAAATATTAATAAGTGCTTATGCAATATTAAGTGATGAAATACTAATGTGTAGATAAAAAAATTGGACACAACTTTCTTGAGTGTGGTTGTAGAGACTTCTCAAGTTTTCTTATAAGGTACATTCGTTTAGGATTGGACATTAGATTCTGCATAAAACCAAAATACCTTGTGAAAAACCTCACCAAAAAGTATGAAAGAGTAATCTTTCACAAAAACTTACTCCTCACCTATAATCCATAAAATTTAATTGGTAATGGAAGCAATATAATTAGTGAAATATAAAAAAAGGGGACTTTGAGTATAGTTAAAAACTTTTCACCATCAACTTCTAAACAATAAGAGAGTAAATGATTTTAAAAGAGTTTTTCCCAAACCTTTTTATAAAACAATTTAGATTAATTAAAATTATATTACAATAACTATTATTTTCTATCACTTTTGCAACCAAACTTTCCCAAAACTTCCTTTGTCTTTAGGATGTGTTTAGGATAAAGTATTGACATCCAAAAAAAAAAAAAAAAGAATAGGAGATGTTGGCTTTTTTATTCTTCCACAGTTCATTTGGAATTTTTAACATGATTTGTCTAATATAGATTTTGTTCTATAATTACCAAATTGTATTTACTGCGTCAACCCTAATGAGTGCATGAATGACAATAAAGAAATAAATAAGAGTGTCTTCTTCTTAGAAGAGTTACGACAAGACAAAAAACGTAAAACATATTTCTTTTTTTTTTTGTATTTCATGGTATTTTGATTAGTTTTAACTTCTTTTCTTTATAATTGTGTTTCTTATTTTGTAGCATTTGCATTTGGGCCAATATGATGAAGTAAGGCACGTCACATAGAAGCAAATTGGGCTATAACTGAAGGCCAACCCAAAAACCCATTTATTAGTCTCGACCAAAGGAGTAAAGGAAGTTTGCACACAAGCATTGAAAGTTTGAATCAAGCGTGGAAAGCATGTTCTAAACTCTACTCATTTAGCTTCGAATGTCATTTCAATTTTCATATTATCTTTGTAAAAACAATTTCGATGAATATAATTTGTGTTTTTGAGAAGCTCTTTCAGAGTTTTCTTTGTTCAAATGTTACTTTATAAGATTGTTAGAAGCTTTAAAATTAAAATTCATTCAAATCACAAATGTACCACAAATTTTGTCGCAAATATGAGGAACTATTATTGTGCTAGTTTCATCTTTGACTAGGTCATGGTGCTTGAATTTTTGCGAGTCTAGAAATCTAAATCTAGTGAATGAGGAAGGCACTTGCTAAAGTCGGTCCCTAATCTAGTTGAGCCAATTCACTCAATCCAACTCACAATTTTGGTACATCACATGGCCCTTTTTTTACAATCATAAGTTTGTGGCAATGGTGCATGGGTGGGTCACCCAAACTTTTTTTGCTTAGTGAGAAATTTTAAATTTTTTTATTTGTATGGGTTTGTGAATTGAATTCAGTTTTATTGAGTCATACTTCATTTATCTAGTTTTGTGTTGAGTTATATCTTCATAATTTTCTTAGTGTTCAATTTCTTTAACTCTTGCTACTCTTGTTTCTTTAGTGTAATTTGGTTAATATTATTTTGAGATTACTAATTGACTCCAAACATATGGATGGATTAAGTGTTCATATTTTATGTTAAATTACATTTTAATATTGTTTATATGTTTGGAATTTTAGAAGCAAATAAAAAAATTGAGATGCATAGTTCGTGAAAAAATATAAACAAATATCATTCAAATAAAGGGAAAGAAGTTAATTCAAATAATTCTAAAGCTTAAATAAAATATTAATTTTTTATTCTATTGGTGTGATAAATTAATCTAAATATTGTGGTTATCTTAATCTTTTTATTATTGGTTATTTTGATTTGAGATTTGATGTTATACATTAGACTAATTTCTTATATTAATTATATATGTTTGTTTTGATTACTCTTTAATATTTTAAAAGTGATTTTTACTTATTTTAGATTTTTATTTTTGTCTCACCTTTTACTCTATTTTATTTTACTCTTTTTTTTTAATTTGTTTTAAAAATCTTAAAATTTTGTCTTGAAATTTGTGTAAATTCTTGCAATTCTTGAGTTTGAGTGATTAGTAAATTGTTCCTCTTTCACTTGAATTTGTTATTAAGACACAATTTCCTAAGACATTGATCACCTTCAACAAGAGTTTGTGTGAAATTTGAACACCTTGTGATTGTTAAAATGTGAACAAACCAAACAAAGTGACTTAAATTGATGTTAGAAGAATGTCTAATTCCATAACACCACTAATTTGTCTTCAAAAAGCCGCTATGATGGGTGCACTAGAGGATTTTAAAAAAGATGAATTCATGAAGGTCAAATGGAAGAATCTATGAATAAAATTGAACAATCTATATTAAGGATAAAAGAATTTCATTGAGACTTAAACAAAAAAGGGAGGATGATAGAAGGCGTTTGGAGGAAGAAAAATTAGGAAAATGATAATTATAGCAAAATTCATATTTTTAGCTAATCATAGCGTTTGGGAAAGGTTTAATATATATATATATACAATTAGGAATCAATATACAAAAATAATCAACCAAAAACAATACTTGTAGCAAAAGCTATGATTAGCTAAAAATATGAATTTAAAACAAATCAAATTTTTATTAATGATAAAAAAAATAAAAATTTAAAAATTTAAAATATAATAAATTTATAAATGTGAATATAAAATATGTATTATAATAGTATAAAAAAATAAAGAAAAAATTATGAATCACTTAAAAAAGTAAATATATATATATATATAAATATATTTTATTATTTTTTATAAATTAATTATTAAGAATTTCTTAATTTTATTTTTCAGTTTCCTTTTCTTAAATAAGTACAGAGTATATCTTTTACGTTAATATCTTAACAGCTAATTTATAGATAATAAAATATATTTATCATTAACAAAATAAATAAATAAATAAATAAATATATATATATATAAGTCACAATTGGGAAAATTAAAAATGATGATTTGAATATTTAATAAAAAATTAATTAAGAAATTGGGTTTTGATTATGGTTCAAAATTATAATTATAAGTCCAATTATAAATATCTTATTCTAATTCTTAAAATATTATAACAAATCTGATTAAATTTAAAAAATTATATAAAATAGTAAGAAATTAGTTCCAAAATTTGAAAAATATTATTTTAACCTTGAGGCTTCAAATATGAAGAATCCAATATGTTAGAACCCGGACGGTCTATTGGATAACATGTACACACAATATGTTTTGATGATAATAAATGAAAATAAATTTTGAATAAACCAAAGGTTAATAGAAAAGCGTTTATAAAATAATTATCTTATAATTGATAATAACGTTAAATGAAATGCCGCTTATATAACATTCTATAAATATATAAAAACAGTATATTGTATAACGGCTAGTTGGCTTAATATGAAAATAAAGTATTCAAATATTATTAATGAAATAAAAGGAAATATTTCGTCTGTGTATTTTGTATTTGCACTGTGTTTCCTTTTAATAATCTGACACATGAAAATATCATAAGATTATGATCAGAATATCTGAAGAATATTAAAGCTAAAGATTTTTCTACAACGGTCATATTTTTGAAAGCCTACAAAAGCAGAGGATGACAAAGGCAAAAACACCAAGCACAAGACAACAGTTACAACAACTACAATCATATACAAGCTGTTAGAAAGTTTAGAGAGAAAGTTATTGTTATATTCTTCCATAGTGAAGTTAGAGTCTCAATCAGGAACATCTTATTGTATACCCTCTCTGTGAGAGTTTTCTTGTAGTCTTTACTCAAACACTATTATCTTTGTAGTCAGGAGTGGCAGTTAAGAATACTCGTAGTTCTTAGTCTTAGGGGGAGATTAGAACGGGATAGCCAGGAGTGGCTTAATGAACTCGTTGTAGCCAGGAGTGGCATTGTGTACTCGTTGTAAGCCAGGAGTGGCATTGTGTACTCGTTCTGAATAGTGGAACCCTTTAAGAGTTCTTAAAGGAGAACTGGACGTAGCCCAAGAGTTTAGGGTGAACCAGTATAACTCGAGTTCTCATAAGCTTACTTCTTCTACATAGTACATAGTATCCACGAGTTCTCATAAGCTTACTTCTTCTACATAGTATCCACCCACAAAGAAATTAAAGGTGTGGTGACTCTATTCAACCCCCCCTTCTAGAGTCAACCTGCTCCTTCAATTGGTACCAAAGCTAGCCTCTTGGGGGTTAGTTCTTTGCAGAACAAGAGGAAAGAGCCTACAAGGCAATAATGGAGTACGAAGGACATGTTGTGAATAGACCTCCTCTATTCAAAGGTGTGAAGTTTGACTATTGGAAACAGAGAATGATTGCATTCTTTGAATCCTGTCATTTTGACATGCTGGATGTTGTGGAAAATGGAAATTACATTCCATGTGATGATGAAGGGAATCCTCTTCCTAGAAACAAATGGACAAATGAGCACAAACAGAGATACTTATTGAATTCAAAAGTCAAAAATATTCTTATGTGCGCTCTATCAGAAGAAGAATACACAAATGTCCATGCATTCAAAGGTGCTAAAGAAATGTGGGATACTCTTACGATAACGTATGAAGGCTCCACCGAGGTAAAACGTAATAAACTCAGCCTTTTAGTTAGACAATATGAATTGTTTAATATGGAAGAAAATGAAGATATACAAAGTTTGTTTAACCGATTTCAAATTATATTGAATGAATTACGTTCTCTTGGTAAGTATTATGAAAGTTATGATCATATTGACAAAATTTTGAGAAGTTTGTCAAGAGAGTGGAGACCACAGGTGACTGCACTACCGACTTCAAAAAATCTGGAAAATTTAACACTAGAAGAACTCATTGGAATTCTCAAAGTCCATGAGTTAGAGCTTCAACAAGACGGTCAGTTGAAAAGGGAAAGAAATATTGCCTTAAATGCACAACAATAAAAAAGGCCAAACTCTATTAAAGCTTTCAAAGAAGAAGATTCATCAGACGATGAAGATGAATTATTTTTTATATCTAGAAAAATCTACAACATGTGGAAAAAGAAAGGAAGGTTCAAAGGAAAGAAGAATGAGAATCAAATTGTATGTTATGAATGCGACAAATCAGGTCACTATAAATCTGAATGTCCAGAACAGAAGAAAGGCAAGTATAAAAAATATCCCAAAAATGACATGAAGAAGAGTCTTATGGCAACGTGGTCAGATCTGGATTTATCTGAGTCAGAAGAAGAAGAAACACAACTTGGTCTTATGGCAGACACTGAATCTGAAGCATCTTTTGAAGATTCAGATGAAGAGGTAAATTTTACTAATATACATTCTGTCATAGAAGCATATTATGAACTTCTTTCTAACTCATCTTTACTTTCAAAAGCATATAGAAAGTCTAAAAAGGATTTAAAAATTATGACCAAAGAACTTAGTATTTTGAAAACACAGTCTAGTTCTGTAGATGGTTTTATTATTGAAAATCAAGAGTTAAGACACAACCATGAAAAAATAGATGGAGAAAACAAGAATTTGAAAGAGAGTCTTGATATTCTAAGTACAAATTTTGAAAATGTGAAAAAGGAGAACAAATTATTGCCTTTGAAAATTGAAAGTCTAGAGAAGAGTCCATCCTTAGTAGATCATAACCAATTAATAGACAACCTAGTGATTGAAAATGAGACACTAAGAAAGGTTATATCCCAAACAGAGATTGGAGACAAAAGACTTGATCTTCTTATATGAAAATCTAAGAAACCCCATGAAAAGACTGGATTAGGTTATTATATTGGAAAGAAAACTCATAGTCAAAATCATACACAATTTCATCATGCATCATCTAGTAATAAATTGAAAAGGGAAGTGTATAGAAATATAAAAACTAACAAGAGAGGACCCAAGTCAATCTGGGTACCCAAAGCAGATATAATACCTATTGCAGATAGTTGGAAAAAGATACCTATTATGGTTACCTGGAGAGTGGATGCTTGCAATACATAACAGGAGAAAAGTTTATGTTCCAAGACTTGAAAAGCGAGAGAAGATGGATAATAATATTTGGAGACAATAAAAAAGAAAAGGTAATTGGAATCATATGTATAGATTTGAGAATAGATGACAATTTCAAAGAAGGAACAAGAAACATTTAAAAGATGCTAGCTAGCGGACGGTCTAATGGAGAGAAGAGAAAATTATGGGAGGAAATCTAGTATCATGGATAAGCAAGAAATAAGGAACAATAGTATTATCCCCTACATAAGTTGAATACATTCTTCCAGAAAGTTGATTATCCAACACATAAGGAACAAGACCAGAGATCCATACACTATTCTACAAAAGATCCTACAGCCATTGAAAAGATGTTAACATCTATGGAGGTAACATTTCTATTCATTAACTTTGTAGATTAAGATATGTCCTTGCATTATGTGAATCATGCATCATTTCATAATTTGAATCACATGCACACATGCATTGCATTTGCATCTTATAGAAAGAGATGAAAAAACTTATGACATTGAATTGCAGTTTTAAATATCCTTGGGAGAAAATTATTTTTTGAAATAAGGCCAAATCCACCCTATAAACTTTTACCCGCACCATCATCAAAAGCTTCCGCATACATATTCTTTATTGTTGATAAAAAAAGGGGGAGAAAATTATGTCTCACCTAATCACCCTTTATTGTTGATGACAAAAGGGGGAGAAAATTAAAGTTTTGAGAGTTTCTCATCTTAATTGCTGCATTTCCATATTAATTATTACATTATTTGCATTTGCTGATAATTATTTTCTTACTAACCTTTGGACATTAGTTCTTTTCATATATGCTATAATTCTAAGCTTGACAGATTCAAAACTTAATATATTTGTCATTATCAAAAAGGGGGAGATTGTTAGAACCCGAACGGTCTATTGGATAACATGTACACACAATATGTTTTGATGATAATAAATGAAAATAAGTTTTGAATAAACCAAAGGTTAATAGAAAAGCGTTTATAAAATAATTATCTTATAATTGATAATAACGCTAAATGAAATTGAAATGAAATGCTACTTATATAACATTCTATAAATATATAAAAACAGTATATTGTATAATGGCTAGTTGGCTTAATATGGAAATAAAGTATTCAAATATTATTATTAATGAAATAAAAGGAAATATTTCGTCTGTGTATTTTGTATTTGCACTGTGTTTCCCTTTTAATAGGTGTCATCAGATCAAGAGTTTCAAAAGAAGTATTATTGAGAGAAAAATCTTAATAATCTGACATATGAAGATATCAGAAAATTATGATCAGAATATCTGAAGAATATTAAAGCTGAAGATTTTTCTACAACGGTCATATTTTTGAAAGCCTACAAAAGCAGAGGATGAAAAAGGCAAAAGCATCAAGCACAAGACAACAGTTACAACAACTACAATCATATACAAGCTGTTAGAAAGTTTAGAGAGAAAGTTATTGTTATATTCTTTCATAGTGAAGTTAGAGTCTCAATCAGGAACATCTTATTGTATACCCTCTCTGTGAGAGTTTTCCTGTAGTCTTTACTCAAACACTATTATCTTTGTAGTCAAGAGTGGCAGTTAAGAATACTCGTAGTTCTTAGTCTCAGGGGGAGATTAGAATGGGATAGCCAGGAGTGGCTTAGTGAACTCGTTGTAGCTAGGAGTGGCATTGTGTACTCGTTGTAAGCCAGGAGTGGCATTGTGTACTCGTTTTGAATAGTGGAAACCTTTAAGAGTTCTTAAAGGAGAACTTGAGGTAGCCCAAGAGTTTAGGGTGAACCAGTATAACTCGAGTTCTCATAAGATTACTTCTTCTACATAGTATCCACCCACAAAGAAATTAAAGGTGTGGTGACTCTATTCAACCCCCTTCTAGAGTCAACCTGCTCCTTCACAATAAAAAAAATCAATGAAAAAATAATACTTATAAAAAAAATGTATCATCAAAATAGTAGACAAAAGTCAAATTAAAAAAAAAATAAGAAATCATAACATTCATCCAAAACAAGACCAATTTATTTCTAATGATAAAAAAAAGTAAAAATATAAAAAATAATGGATATTAAAAATACTTTGAAGATAGAATAAAAGGTATAAACGTGAATAAAAAATATATATGATCAATAACGTATTTAATAACGTATTTAAAAGAGAAGAGAAAATGTTAAGACATTTGAAAAAATAGAGCGAAAATACGAGTGATATAATTTAAAAAATAAAAATGATAATTTGAATGTCTAATAAAATCTTAATTAGTCAATTTATAAGATTTGATTAATAATAAATGAATGGAAATTCCTAACAAGAAAACATTATGGTTATGAGTTCAATTACAAATGTCTTACTCTAATTTAGCATGGAAAAATAAAATATAATGCACTATAAAGTTTAAAAAATCATAAAATATAGTAGGAATCTTAAAATGTAAAAAATAATATGTCTATTTCGAAGCCTAGAATTTAAAAAATAAAATTCAAAAATAGTAGTCACATAAAAAGTATTGTCAAAGAATAGGCCATGTTTTCCTGGATCATGAAAGGCAACAACCAATAATTATTTCTAACACCTTAACTAAGATCAAGAAGGTAAATTAATTTCAATTTTGTAAGAAAATAGGAAAATTATTGGCTAGAGTTTGGATGATATTCCTAGGATTAGTCCATCTACATGTATGCATAGAATCCTGTTGGACAATGAAATTGTAGCAGTAAGGCAGCCCCAAAGGAGATTAAACCCAACCATAACTAAAGAAGTGAAGAAGGAGGTAACTAAATCATTAAAAGCTAGTATAATTTACCTCATCTCAGATAGTACTTGGGCATCTCAAGTGGTAGTGGTACCAAAGAAATCAGGGACAACAATAGTACAAACTCAAGAAAAGGAGATACCTCAAACAAGGATTGCCAACAAGTGGAGAATTTGCATAGACTATAGAAAATTAAATCAAGTCACAAGAAATTATCACTTTCCACTACCCTTCATTAATCAAATGCGAGAAAGATTGACAAGTAAATCATATTATTGTTTCCTTGTTGGTTTTTCAAGATATATGCAAATCCAAATAGCACACGAGGACCTACACAAGACTACACTCACATGTCCCTTTGGTACATTTTCTTATACATGCATGCCATTTGGTTTATGTAATTGATATAACTTGATTTTTACTTATAAATAAATGTTAAAATAGGTCCACAGATGTTTATAGTGTCTTAAATTAACTTAATTAAGCAAGAAATAGATTTTTAGGAATTTATAAGCTAAGATTAAAAATTATACAAAATACAGTATTTATATAGTATAATTTTCTATTGTACAGCTTGATATAGGTTCACTGTTTTATTTGTATTTTTGTCTACAAGCATCCAAAAATCATGATTTTGTTGAATTTGAAACTTAACACATCAAGCTTTTCAAAGAAAGTTAAATCATTCAATTTGGATGAGAATTGGATTTTTGGCACGTGTTTAAAGTGGAGCTTACAGTAGTTGTAGTGCGGGAGTGGATTCCCTCAAGTTATGGGTTGTCTCAAGTAGTTTAGAACCCATCCATTAACTATAACACTTCTTTAATATAAATATATCATTAAGCATTGTAATTAGTTAGATTTGTCATAGAGAACATTACAATCAAAACATTTAAACTTCCAACACATGGATTTCTCCAAGTTAGTTAATTCGGTTAGGGCTTCCACTTGTATTTTTGCATTTTACCTTTAATGAAGTATTCATCTCTTCGTGTTCTTGTGTTCTCGTGCCTCTTCTCACTTTCTTTCACTGTTTTTCAATTTTATTCATGGTTTAATATTTACTTTTCAATCTGAAATTCATGTTTGAAGTTCCATTGGCTCATAATGCTTAGAGTCAATCTCTCTCTTTGGTTTACTTTGTACTTGCTTCTTGATTAAGAGTGAAGGCAAAGTTGTGATAAATCACACTATTTGAATGTTTTCTTAATTGTTTCAATTGAGTTTTCAAATAGAGAGATGGTTGATAGTTAAGATTAGATTGAATCTTGTAACTCTCCTTCATAGTTTCGGGTTTTGCATTTTAATTCTGCATTTCTATTTCCAGCACTTTAATTCGTGTTTTTGAGTTTTAATTTTGTAATTGAGTAATTTCTTGAAGGTTCTATGATTCATAATTGGTAAGTAAGGATTTCTTGGTGTCTTCTTGAGAGTACAAGACACTTGAATGTCTTTTAAGTGAGTGTGATGTAGGGATACTTACATAATACACTCTAGCCTTGCACTTTCAAATTAATCTAGCACCTTCAATCTGGTTTTGATTCATAGAATTCCAGTTAGGTAGTTTACTTGCTTTTTTTTTTTTTAATTTAGTATTTTAGTTAAGTTTTAATTCAACTGCAAATTAGAATTCAATTCTGCGTAGTCTTAGTTTTATTTCAGTTCAATTCAGTTTTCCAGATTTGCATAGACATTGTTCTTATTTTGGTTTTGTTCTTGTTTTAGTTAATTCTTCCAGATTTTCAAATTACATTTGATACTTCAATTTAGTTTTTTGTATATCATTTCCTTTCCAGTTTAATCCTAAATCAAATTTCCATCCATCATTATAGTTTCATTTTGCATAATTCTTAATTCTACTTTCATTCATTGCTCATAGATATAAACTTCATTATGCATTTCTCTTTTAATTCCATATTGCATATTACACTTCATTTCCAAAATTCTTTGTTTTAGTTAGTTTTGCAATTATTTTTCATTCTACATTATGCTTCACTAATCAAAACCTCCCACATCTTGTATTCAACACATATAAAAATATTTTTGCACTGCATTCAATCATTTCATCTAAACCATCAATTCCTTAAATAGTTACAACACATATTCATTCTATTCATTTGATACACCTTTTGCAACATTCATTCATCATTGTTGTATTGTTCCACTACATTCATTAAATAAAGTCATTCATTCTACATAATTCATACTCATTTTCATTTGAGAAAAATAAATCAAAACAATACAATACTATATACATTCTTACATTCATATAGCATTCAGTCATTACTTAAAACTAGAAAATAGAAAATACAATCATACATATTCCTTCATAATTTCTCATTCTTATCCATTCAATCACCTTATCCATTCTCATCCATTTTTTAGAAAATTAAAACAGTAGCCATTGCATTCATTCATTCCATTTCTCATCTAAAAGTTAGAATCATCAGTTCATTAACATTTATTCTATTCCTGACTCACCAATTCATCTTGACCAATTCATTTTCAATTCATTTCATTACTACATCACTTCATTTTTCATTTAAAATAAAAAATAGTTCATTCTTCAATAAGCTTTCTTATATTAAATCAATCTCATATCATTCATTCATCATTCCAGTAGCTTGGCATCTAGACTTGCATCAATTCTGTTTTGCACTTCTACATCTAATTTCATCATATCAAACCTCATTATCACATCATTTCTGCATCCTCATACATTCATTGCATATCATTTATTTTTCTCCAACATTTAACTACATTCATAACTGGATTAAGAGCCTACATTTCATTGCTCCTAGGATTTGATAACTTTGGTTGTTCCTATACTACATTAAAGGGGAAACCAATTATTTGAGCAAGAAAAGCGATTGAAAAATTTGTTCATCAATAATGCACTAGCCACTTTTCAAAGATGCATGGCAAGTATTTTCTATGATTTAAATGGGGAATGTATGGAGATATATATGGATGACTTTACTATTTTTGTTTCCAAATTTGATTTGTGCCTACATAATTTGTCAAAGGTTCTACATAGATGTGTGAAAACTCACCTTGTTCTTAATTATGAGAAGTTCCATTTTATGGTAAATGAAGGCATAATTTTAGGACATTTAATTTCAGAAAAAGGGATAGAAGTAGACAAAACCAAAATTAATGTTATTGCTTCTTTAAATTATCCTAAATCGGTGAAAGATGTAAGATCATTCTTAGGACATGCAGGATTTTATAGAAGTTTTATTAGAAACTTT
The DNA here is from genome assembly GCA_016859785.1 of Macrotyloma uniflorum. Taxonomy (NCBI): domain Eukaryota; kingdom Viridiplantae; phylum Streptophyta; class Magnoliopsida; order Fabales; family Fabaceae; genus Macrotyloma; species Macrotyloma uniflorum. The sequence goes on from BDMB01000165.1 coordinate 195,692, forward strand.
AGCAAAATTGCCTATCCATTTTCTAAGTTATTGTAAAAAGATGACTCAATCATATTTAATGATTCTTGTAAGGATGCATTTGATGATTTCAAAATTAAATTAATAACAGCACCTATCATGCAACCTCCTAATTGGAATTTGCCATTTGAACTTATGTGTTTTGCATCTTATTATGCATTAGGAGCTATGCTTTCTCAAAAAGTTGATAAATTATCTCATGTAATAGATTATGCCTCTAAAACATTAGACTCAACTTAGATGAATTATAGTCTTTGCATTGGATAAGTTTAGATCATATCTATTAGGTACAAAAATAGTTGTTTATACTGACCATGTTGCACTAGAATATTTGCTTAAGAAACCTAATGTCAAACCTAGATTAATAAGGTAGATGCTTCTCTTACAAGAATTTGATTTAGTAATAAAAGATAAAATTGGAATGTGCAATCAAGTAGTTGATCATTTAAGTACATTAAAAGATTCCACAGATTTTACACCCATAAGGGATAGCTTTCCTAATTAATACTTGTTTGAAATTAATTTTGTTCCATGATATGCTGACATTGTAAATTATTTAGCTACTGCAATTACCCCTTTGAATGCTAATAAAAACCAAATAGATAAGCTAAAGAGTAATTCTAAACATTATGTATGGGATGACCCTAATGTAATTGCATTTCTACATACTTAAAAATACTAATTAAGAGTCCAGAACATCTTTCTGATGATAACTTAATATAATTAAGCAGGAAATAGATTTTTATAAGCTTGGGAGCTTTATTTAAGAAACTATATTAAACAACACAAATAAATACAATTTTACTGTATTCGCAGGATGACCTCTACGTTGTTTCTAACTTATATCTTTCACTACAAAGCTCCTAAAATCGTGATTCTTGATGCAGATTAAAATAAACACATGAAGCTTTTCATAGAAACTAGAATCGTGCAATTTGGTTCAGAAATGGATTTTTCACAGCCAATCAAAGTCAGGTCAACAGCAGTTCGCGAGTCCAGAGAAGTCAACCTTGAAGAGGAGAATCTCCAGAACACACCAATGCACCTAAAATCATGAAATCAACGCCAGATGAAAGTAGACTCAGTGGGCTTTAATTTGGATTTTGATTCATATAATTTGGACTAAAATTGGATTTATGGTGAGACATTTAAGCGGGCTCGACAGTAGCTGACACCAGTTGGTACACATGATAAACCTGTCTCAGTGATTGAAGCCCACCAAACTCGTCCAGGCCCCTAAAATCGCGAAATCAGTATTGATCAAAAGAAGACTCATGTATCTTTCCAGCAAAACTCGAAACACACAAAACAAAGTTGAATTGAAATTTTCCCACGTGTCTAAAGCAAGCTCACAGTAAGCTGCAGTGAGGAGGAGCATCCCTCAAGTACTGGGCTCCCTCAAGTTGATCAAGGCCCATATAGTGACTTTGATAAATTTGTAGTATAAGTAGGTGAATATACTTTGTAAAAACGCAAATTTGGCATTGAGAGTTGTAGTACAAAGCATTTTCAATTCTTGCAAATTTCTCCTCTTTGGTAGTTAATTCACTTGCAAAGTTAGCTTGTGTCCTGGTACGTTTTCTTGCAATGGAAGTTACAAATCTTTGGTTTCTTTTGCTCTAATGCTTCTTCTCTTCGTTCTTTGTTCTGATTTCTATTGTTATACAATTTAATCGCTTTTACCTTGAACTAGAATTTCCATAAACAAAAGCATACGCTACATAACGCTTGAACTTAGAGTTCTTCCTTGGTTTTCTTCGAAAAAACTTATCGGTTGAAAGTGGATTCGAGATCAGTGATGTCGTCACATCTTTGAATAGATTCTTGATTGGTTAATTGAGTTTCTAAGTGGAAGAATTCTTAAGAATCAAGGTTAGCTAGAAGGTTGCATTTGTGACTATTAATTCCAGTTCATGCTTTACGATTTCATAGTTCATAGCTTAGCAAATAATCTGCAAATTCTGTTGTTTGATGTTGTTGTAGTTTAGTTCTTGGACTATTTTGTGAATCTTTAATCGGTTAGGGAAGGTTTCTTGGTGTCTTCTTGGGAATTTGGAGCACTTAAATGTCTTTTAAGTGAGTGGTTGATTGGAACCATTCTAGTTGTAAATTTCAAAGAAGATCTAGCACTACTAAATCAGTCGAGGTTCATAGAATTTTCCTTTAATGCTTTATGTAGTTGTTTGATTCAAGTTGAGAGTTACTATAGTTGTTTTCGTTTGATTTACTATTTTTTTATTTACTATTGGTTTTAATTTTGCAACATTAATTTCATTCCACTCAGCAATCAAATAAACTCAATTTCTTTTACTATGTGTTCGTGGTCACTGTTCATACTGTTCTTTTTTTTGTTCAAGTTCTTGAATTGGTAATTTTCTAGTTTGCATATCTGAATTGATTTTAATCACGCATTAATAGTTTCTGCAATTGAATTTCAATAAATATTTGCATCCAATAGAAATTTCTGCATAATTCCACATTGTTTCGATTCTGTACCATTTTCCATTAATGCATTCTGCATTCACATTCTAGTTAAATTCATGCTTACAGTAGATTAGTTTTTTCCAGAAAAACTCCCCCTCTTATACAGAAAACAAAAACAAAAAGTATTCTATACCCATCGTTACACTCATTCATCATTGATCATCGAAACAGTACCACTACAGCATAGTTCCCATCCATTCATTCTTCATTCCAATTCATTTTCCTTTCATCAAAGATCACGCTGCAACATTACATTATCATTAAGCATTCTTCTCATTTCATCACAGCATATATTAGTTCAGCCACATAAAATCATAATAATTCATCATTGTTTCATCTCATTCAGTACATTATCATTCATTCCACATATTTTTCCCCTCAATTCATGTTGTCTTGATCATTCCCTACCTCCTTTTCACTACTCCTTGGATTGATCTCTTGGTTTTCCTATACTACATTTTAAAGGGGAATCATTATTTGAAAAGAGAGTAAAAACGACTAAAAAATTCTCTTTATCAAATTGGCATCGTTGTCGGGGAGTAGAGGCATTGATTAAGCTCGTTCATCCATTTCATACATCTACCATTCATTGCTCAACATATACTGCATCACATAAGCATATGAAAAAAAAAGAGAAAAAAAAAGAAAAATGAAAAGAGAAAACGTAGTTGTGGTTTACTAACTCTTGTTCATCCAGAATTGTCCAATTCTCAAAGAGGTCTGAGGCATTGTATGACCCGGTTAGCGAGGGAAACCTTGCTACCATTTGATCCAGAAATCACCAAGACTTTGAGGAAAGGAACGGGGCAAAGACTACCCAAGACAACAGAAGCACAACAAGCCAAAAATAGTAGTAAAGATTTGAGCCTGAAGAGAGATACACACCAGACCATGGGCTCACATCAATTGGAGAAAACTCTCAAAGAGCTAGTTGCACCTGTTGAACATTATCAGCCATTGTGCATCCAGGTACCGATCCCTCAAGATGACATGGCCAGCTATGAACTCAAGTCTGGCCTGATTCACCTGCTACCTAAATTTCATGGTTTGGCTGGGGAAGATCCGCACAAGCATCTCATGGAATTCCATGTAGTATGCTCAACCATTTGACCTACTAAGGTGCCCAAAGATTATGTTAAAATGAAGGCTTTCCCTTTCTCTTTGTGTGATGCAGCCAAAGATTGGTTGTACTTCCAGCCTTCACCCATTAACACCTGGCCCGAGATGAAGAGAAAATTTTTGGAGAAATTCTTTCCAGCATCAAGAACAACAGCCATATTATATGATCATTAAGCATTCTTCTCATTTCATCATAGCATATATTAGTTCAACCACATAAAATCATAATAATTCATCACTGTTTCATCTCATTCAATACATTATCATTCATTTCACATATTTTTCCCCTCAATTCATGTTGTCTTGATCATTTCCTACCTCCTTTTCACTACTCCTTGGATTGATCTCTTGGTTTTCCTATACTACATTTTAAAGGGGAATCATTATTTGAAAGGAGAGTAAAAACGACTAAAAAATTCTCTTTATCAGACCCCTATTTATGAAATTTTTGTAGTGAGCAACTAATTAGAAGGTGCATTCCAGTGGAAGAAAGTTTGAGATACTTGAATTCTATCACAACTCAGTAGCTGAAGGACACCTTGGACTAAAGATAACAACAAAGAGGGTCTTAGGAAGTTGTTTATTGGCCCTCAATATTTAAAGATGCATATAAATATGTTATGAACTTTGAAAAATGTCAAAAGGATGGAAATGAAATTATAAAATGGAATGAAATGCCTCAGCAGCCACTAATTTTCTATGAAGTATTTGATGTATGCGAAATTGATTTCATGGGTCCCTTTCCTATTTTAGTTGGATACTCTTATATTATTTTAGTAGTAGATTATGTCTTTAGATGGGTAGAAGCAAAAGAAACAAAGAAAAAATTTCAAAGTAGTTTATAATTTTATTAATAGTAATATATTTTGCAGGTTTGGAATACCAAAAGGCATAATTAGTGATCAAGGCAGTCACTTTTGTAACAAGACTATTATTGCATTATTTCAAGAATATGGAGTTACACATAAAGTATCAACACCTTACCATCCTCAAACCAATGACCAAGCAGAAGTATTTAATAGGGAAGTGAAACAGTTGCGGCAAAAGCTAGTGCATCCAAATAGAAAGGATTGGAGTAAATTATTGGATGATGCACTTTGGGTAAAAAGAATAGGATATAGAACACCACTTAGAATGTCTCCATTTAGAGTTGTTTATGGTAAAGCCCTTCACCTTCCAGTAGAGTTGGAACATAAGCTTATTGGGCAGTAAAGAACTATAACTTATCCTAAGATGAAACAGGCCAAGAGAGGAAACTTCAATTATAGGAGTTAGAATAAATAAGGTTGCAAGCTTATGAAAATTCAAAAGGCATACAAGGAGAAGGTGATGAAATTCCATAATACCAAAATATGTAGAAAAAAATTCAAAAAAAGTGAAAAGGTGTCTTTATTTAACTCAAAAACTTAAGCTTAATTCAGGTAAACTACGATCAAGATAGGATGGTCCTTATGTTATTACTAATGTATTTGCACATGGTGCAATAGAGATTAAAGATTTGAAACAAAAAAAAATTTTAAAGTTGATGGCCATTAACTCAAAATATTTCATGAAAATAATGTGCAGCATAATTTATTAGACTAGGATATACAGATGCTAGATCCAATTCTACATGATTATGCAAACCTGATGAAAAAAAGGTAACTTCTAATTATCTTTCTATATCATTCTATGATACATTGAGGACAATGTCTCTTACAAGTGTGGATTATAAAGAAGATTATTAAAGAACTAGTCTTGTATTCATTGATTTTAGGATTCTACATTAATTTATATTTATACTATAGTCGCATTCAGCTGCATGTACGCGCGCGCATATATATATATATATATTATTCCATTATAAAATAATATAATTTAAGCTTTATAAACTATTTTGTAGTTAATTGAAATGTCAAACACATTAGGAATTTAAATTGTAATTTTGCTACATAATTAAGGAGCTTTACTAAAATACATTTCCAATGGAAATTAATTTTGAAATTTTGTTAATTGATGTAAGAAAATATTTTTAAAAAAACATATTTTTTAAAGTTATTTAAATCAATGGATGAATGGTATCTTATCTTTAATTAAGAGAATTTTCTCCATAAGCTAAAGAAGGATTTAAATTTAATTTGGGAAGAAGATATACCTAGTGAGATTTGATTCTTATTCCTTTTTGTGTGATTCACTTATAGGGATTAAGTATTTCAGAATTTGACTTAATTCTTTTAGTAAATTATATTGATTACATAAATTTTTTAGAAGTGATCTAAGCCTTCTTTCATATAAGTCACTTAACCAAATAGCCTACCCTTAATCTATTATTCATTTATTTATCCCTTTGAGCCTTATTTGACTTATTTCTTAGAAGGGCTCTGATTTCACTTATTGAATTATCCTTTTCTTTACCTAGGAGTGCAATTGTTCTAAGTGTAGGATATTTTGATGTAATTTATTTTGTTAATATAAATAATTACTAATTTTGATTTCAAAATATTTAAATTATATCTAATAATAATAATTAAGCATAAGAACACATTTTTATAATAGTTAGGCAAAAATAAGAATAATGTATTTATACTGTATTTATATAGTAAAGGTTCTACTACTGCATACACTGACATACACTAATTGTTTTGATTATATCTTTCTCTACATTTATCCAATTGAGCTTATTCTTTTTGTATTGGATTCTAAAGTAACAATGATTTAATATGAAAGTGGAATCATCAATTTTGGAGTTCAAATCAATTTTTAGTGCACGTGGAAAGTTTCCTTACACTAGCAGCAGTTCAGCTCAAGTATAACATAGATTGTGGGTTGGATTACTTGTAATTTAGGCTCATCCACTAATGTAATTCTTGAAGCATTATAAATACATGATTAGTCAGTGTATTAGGCATATTTAGGGAAGATAACAACACATTTTACATGTTTTCATTCGGTTAGAAGCAATCATTACATTCGGTTATATAGTTGGAATTTATTCAGGTAGTTCGTTGTAGACTTTGAGATTTCTTGCAATTGAAGCTTCACTCTTCATGGCTATTCAATGTTCTTCTTCTCTTTCTCTCAATCTTCTTTATCTTCTTTTGTTTCTTACTAATGAACAAGATTTTCAATCACTTTTTCTTGCCTCAAATAATTGGTTTCTCCTTTAATGTAGTATAGGAATGACCAAAATTATCAAAACCTGGGAACAATTAAATGTAGGAACTTTATCTAGCTATGAATGTAGTGAAATGTTGGGGAAAAATAGATGTTGTACAATGAATATATGAGGATGTAGAAATATTGTGATAATGAGGTTTGAGATAATGAAATTAGATGTAGAAGTGCAAAATAGAATTAATGCAAGTCTATATACTATGCTACTGAAATCATGAATGAATGCTATGAATGTCAAATGATATTCAACTATTATTTTGGAAGTGAAAGATGAATTCAGAATGAAGTGTTTTGATTTTTAGATGAAATATGAAGTGATACAGTAGTGAAATGAATTGAAAATGAATTACTCAAGATGAATTAATGAATCGTGAATAGAATGAATGTCAAGGAAATGGAATGAATGAATGAATGATTGTAGTGGTTACTGTTTTTGGTTTTTCAGTAGAATGAAATAGAATGAAGTGGATGAATGGATGGATGGATGTAAAGAGAATAAGAATGATTTTAATTTTTGTTTTCTTTTTTTGGTTTAATGTAGTGAATAGTACCATGCAGTGAATTTTATGAAATAATGTATGATTATGATGAAACTTCAAGTGAATAATGAATTACTGAATGAATTAATGTTTTGGATTAAGTCAACATTTAATGCCTTTTTGAAAGCTCCCCCATTGTTGAGTGTTAATGTTGTATAGTGAGAAAATTGAGACCCTCGACCTTCTCTAGGTCTCGACAAGAATTGACGCCTCTTTCCTCTATGTTTCTCCTATTCCATCCTCTCTCTCCTTCCTTTTTTCCTTGAGGTGGTTTCTTCTGATACTCATTCAGCTCTTCCATCTACATGAACTCGGTGGATTTAATCCTCACCTCGTCTAATGTTTTGGAAGGTCGTCGGGATAGGTCATCCAAGAAAGATCACAGCTTGAGTGTCGTCACGAAGTGATGCCTAGCTATCGGGGTTCCAATCCTAGAATTCATAAGCAGATCTTCAAGTACCTATCCATGAATGTACGTAATGACTCCCCTTCTTTTGTTTGACATCGATGAGGGCAAGGGCCATTAGTGGATGAAGCCTGCTAGTCGTGAATTGGGTTGTGAATGCCTCTTTCAGAGTTGGGAAGCAATTGATTGAGTTGGTAGGAAGAGTAAAAAATCAGCACAGTATTGCTCCTTCCAATGAGGTTGGGAAAACGCGACATAGTATTACGTCGTTTGTTGCGTATAAGTTCATATGTGTGAGGAACACATGCAGGTGAGTGTCAGGACTTGTAGTGTCGGTATACCCTTTCATGCTCAATCCCCTCCAGGTAGCCAAGGAGAGTTGTCTCCATTATCTCGTCCACAAAGGGGTGGAGTCCCACTTTATGTCTCGGTGGCCGAGATGTTGAAACTACCACCACTAAATGGGAGTCCACCTTATTGCTCCCTACCACGGTTGTCTCCTATTGTGGCTGAGAGGTTGCCACCTTGGCAATCAGGCGGGGTGGGGGTGCTCGACCAAACCAAGATATTGTTAGTAGGGGTGCTCGGCCAACCGAGATATTGTTGGTGTTCCCGTGCGGGAAAAGTTTTCCTCATACTTCTCCAACCTCCTCTTCATTCAGGCATTCTCCTGCTTTAAATGGTCCACCTCATCTATGCTTCGTTTTTTGCGTTGCTTTATCTCTTCTAACACTTTTAACACTATTTCTAGTAAGCGTATGGGATCGGGATGGGAAGCCTCATTTAGCTTCCCAACCTCTTCTTAACTCGTTATGTTCCTTCTAATCACCACTGATCTCGGAAATACCCCAACCCAACGATGGGCGCCAAAATATACTTACTAGGACCAGATAGTATCCTAAGATACCTTGTAATCTCTCCTGTTGCCAGATGAACAAAGAATTTAGTCGCTTTTTCTTGTCTCAAATAATTGGTTTCCCCTTTAATGTAGTATAGAAACAACCAAAATGTCAAATCCTAGGAGTGGTGAAAATGTAGGCTCTTAATCTAGCAATGAATGCAATGAAAAGATGGGGAAAATGAATGTTATGTAGTGCTTTTATACAATGAGATTGGAATTCAGAATTATGGGTCAGAATGAATGCAAAGTTATGTATTTATGTTTACTAGAATGAATGAATGATAAAGAAATGAATAATGGATGCAGTAACTATTGTTTCTAATGCAACTAATTAGATAAAATGTTTTTGGAATTTGAAAGCTAAATCAATGTTGTAATGAGGTGATAATGTGGATGAATTGATGGATTGATGAATGTTATAATAGCTGCTGGAATGCAAGATGAAATTATATAGATGAGTTAATCTGGATTTGATTTTCTCTTTTTCAAATGAATTATGAATTTATTGGATGCGAATTGAATATGAAAGGATGATTGATATGAATTATACAGGAATGTTGATGATTCTATTTAATGGATGCACTAGAGTAATATAGCAATGATGAATGAATGTTGCGAATTCAGTGTAGCATGATGAATGTATACTGTAATGGCTTCAGGAATTTATAAATGAATGAATGGATAAATGCAATGCAGTATATGGATTATAGCCTATAGGGGGAGGTTTTGATTACTGGAATAAAGTGTAAAATGAACAACAATTGCAGAATTAACTAACACAATGAATTATGGAATGTAAAATGAAAGACAGAATGTAATTCCCTATTCTAAATCAATGGATAAATCTAAGTTGGAAATTATGCAGAACATGAATGATGAATTGAATCAAACTAAGCCTAGAATTGAAATGCTTATAAAATGCAGAATTAAAAATCAAACCAACTAGAATTCAGATAACAACTCAAATCTAGGAAATTAACCAAAACAAGAACACTAACTATGCAATTATGAAAAAATGAAATGTGTACAAAACTAAAATACAAAATGTTGAATTAAATCTAAATTTGTAATATAGAATTTAAAGGAAAGCAACTAAACTATGTAATTGGAATTTTATGAATCAAAATCAGATTAAAGATGCTGGATCATCTTCAAAGTAGAAGGCTAGAGTGCATTATGTAAGTTTCCCTACACCATATTCTCTTAAAAGACATATTCTCTTAAAAGACATTCAAGTGTCTTATACTTTCAGGAAAAAGTCAAGGAATCCTTTCTCTCCAATTATGAATCATAAAATCTCCAAAGAACTATCCTATACAGAATCGAAATTTATTCAAACAAGAAATTAAAGTGTTGGAAATTTAAATGCAAAATTTAAAAGTGCAAACCCGAAATCATGGAGGAGAGTTACAAGATTCAAGTCAATCTTAGCTATCAACATTTTCTCTATTTCGAAAACTCAATTAGAACAATCAAGAATTCATTTATACAATGTGAGTAATCACTACTTTGCATTCACTCTCAACCAAGAAGAAAATTGCAAAGTAAACCAAAGAGAGAAGTTGACTCTAAGCATTGTGAACCATTGAAACTTCTAACATTAATTCTAGATTGAAGAGTAAAGATTAAATCATGAAAGAAACTAAAAATCAATGCAAGAAAAATGAGAAGAGTCACGAGAACAGAAGAACACGAATGTACAAAAACTTCATTGAATGAAAAACATAAGAATACAAGTGGAAGCTCTAACCAAATTAACTAACTTGGAGAGAGTCATGTGCTGGAATTGTAAATGATTGGAATGCAATGTTCTCTACGCCAAATCTGAATAATTACAATGCTTAATCAAGTATTTATATTACAGAAGTGTTACAATTAATTGATGGGCCCTATACTACTTGAGGCAACCTATATAACTTGAGGGAATCCAATTAAGTACTACAGCCATTGTAAGCTCCGCTTTAAACAAGCCAAAAATCCAATTCTTGTTCAAATTGAGTGATTCAACTTCCCTTTGAAAGCTTGATGAGATAAGTTTCCAATGCAACAAAAATCATGATTTTTGGATGCTTGTACACAAAGATATAAATAAAATAGTGGACCTATGTCCGGCTATACAACAAAATAATTATACTGATTAAATACAATATTTTGTACTATTTCTAATCTTAGCTTATAAATTCCTAAAATTATATTTCTTGCTTAATTAAGTTAATTTAAGACATTATAAACATGTGCAAACATATTTTAGCATTTATTTACAAGTAAAAATCAAGTTACATCATTGCCTCGTATTCTTCTTATTCTTTTAGAACCGATAAGGGATGTACCTATGATTACACTCTAATACTCAAGTCAATAAAAAGTATAAGTAGAATTTAAGCTGTAATTAGAGATGATTTCATACCTTAATGTTTTTTTTATTTATGATATACTCTAACAATTAATTACCTTTGTGGATCTAAACTACCATATTTTTTTTAGTGATATGTGGTACTTCTAGTGAGTTTTGCAAAATCGTGTTAGGTCAATATTAGTAATTGATTTTATGCCCATTATTATTGAGTCAGTGATAAAGTTGAGTACTTGTCAGTTAGGGCCGAGAGTACTAAAATTCTTGAGATCGAATAGTCAATAGCCAAAATTATGTCGGTGGTATATTCAAGAGGACCAATACCTATATGATACATAATTATTCATATTTAATATATTTTTGGTATATTAGAGTAAAAAAGAACTTAAATTAAATAATAATATAATAAATATATTTTATTGAATATTAATTATTTATAATAGAATATTTAATTTAGAAGTAATTCATCTAACCTATTAAATTTCACTCAAAAGATTGGTTAAAAAAAAATCATAAATAGTTATAATTCGTTCAATGAAACTAAAATCGGTCCACTAAAAATGTAAATCTAAGATAATTAACTTCATTAATATTTTGTTCAATGAAAAGTTATAGAAATGAAATTGTTTAAAATTAAGAAACTATTTAAGTTTTAGATATATTATTATTTGTAGATCTTGTATGAAGTTATGATTTGTATAATATAAATAAAATTCATTATAGTTAATTTAAGTAGTTAGATTTTTATTTATTTTTTAATTCTCATACTCTAGGTTCAAGAGATTTTTAAGTTTCTCAATTAAGATTTTCAATTTCTAACTTTTTAAGTTCTCGTTCAATTTTTTAGTCTTCGATTCAATATTGTATTCTATTTTTTTATTTTCTTTAATTCTTTTTAATGCAATTTATATTTTTTATTGATTTTTAATTGAATTCTTTTATTATTAAATAAGATTTAATTTATTAATATTTTAGTCATTTATAATCCAATATCTACCTGTGTAATTGAGATTGTTAGGTTAAATTAAATTAATTATATAATGAATTTATTTGATTGTTTTGTATATGTTTTTAAATTGAATGGTATAAAGTGAATTAATTATCTAATTAATTTAATTATAAATGTATATAAATTTTATATATCTAATTTATAATTGCAATTTAGGTTTAAAAATTAATAATATTGGATGAGATAAAATAAAATTAGAAAATTAATAATTTTTTTTACATAAATTTTAATTTTATTATTTTTCTTTGATTTTACATCAATTAATTTATATAAAACCTTTAAACTTAACTCCTTTAGAATACAATATTTTTCTAATTACTATATTTTCTTAATATTACAAAATTTTTTATTTATTTAGGTGACAAAACATTCTTTAATCAATTAAGATATATATATTATTTTTATTAAAGAGGCTACAGAAAAATTTAAATTATTATATATTAGTTAAAATTTAAAGTTCTATATAATTTGAAGAAATTATTTTGATACTCTCATAAATTTCTAAATATTTTAAAATTTTTATCCTATAAAAATCATAAAATATTATAACTTTTTTATAAAAATGAATAATCCTTTTAAATTTTTTCTATTCAACTGCAACATTAGAATAAATTAAAAAAAAAAAAAATTTCTCATTTCATTTTTCATCTTTTGGATTAAATGATGAGTTACTCAGAGTGATTCTTTTAGAGTTATTAGAAAATAACTTGATTATAATAGTGTATTTATTGTGAATTTTTACATTATTTGATTGTGGTGTAATTCTTTTGAATATAATAAGAATAAGAATTAATGAAGGTGATTGATATAGCAAAAAGTTGGAAGAGGTTAAGTCGGATGAAAAGCTAGAGTGTGTCGTTTAGAAATTGTTTGAGAAAATGGTGAGTAATGTAGATATAGACAGATAGCTTCACAATAATTTGGCTACAAGAACGAAGAACAAAGAAGGAACTACATTGACAAGGTCACTCGCAAGACCTCTATGAATAATAATTGCAGAAAGAAAACACCAAGGTCTCATCAAACTCTCTTTTTGAGTAGGAATCCACTTTTCTCGATCTCAATTTCTTATTCACCTCATCCCTTTTACTTCCCCTTTCAGCTAATCAACAAAACCCAACCCTCCCCTGTTACCATTTTTTTTCCAAAAGGGAAATTACGAGAAAACATAACTTACTAACACACAACAAACGAGGACGCATTCATTATTTCACCTGCTCCTCATTCTTAATATCCAATATTCTCTCCTTAACTCACTCAAAATCAATCACAAAAAATAATATTACATCTACCGTCATTACTCAACAGATTCATGTTTCGTGAAATTAGAAACGTACCCATTCTCCATCATTTTATAATTTTTTTTTTTAACATGACGCAGTAAATAAATAAGCTTATCCAAATTCAAATATAGAGAGAGAGAGAATAAGTAAACCAACCTAAAAGTCAAGAGAACATGAGAAAATTAATATAAATAAGGAAAATCAATTACTAAAACATTAGTAGCTTGAGATTTTGGACTGAACCTAGTTAGCTAGCACTTCATAATTACTAAACTAAACCACATCATAAATTCCGTTCTCATCAGCCCTAACAAAAAGAAAGAAAAGAAAAGGAAGAGAAAGAGACCCTTACACTTCCGTAACACATAGTAATGAAGAAATTAAAACGTTTGTAACCTTTTTAAGAAAACAAAGTAACGACGTTAACGTGGAGCTTAACGAATAAGCGTGTTCACAAGCGGAGAGTGAGGTCGAGGTTGACGTGGTCGGAAGCGTCCACATTGTGGGAGAGAACTTGTTGTTGCTGTTGTTGTTGTTGTTGGGGTGCGGTGGAAGACGCGGCGTGGAACGGAACGGGGAGCGTGGCGGCGGTGACGTAAGGGTGGGTGGTTTGGAACTGCAGGGGCTCCACATCGAGCCAATAGGGAGGGTGGAAGAAGAGCCCAGTAGCTGGCTCCAGCGGTTCGAGCATGGGCCTGGGCCTGGGCTCGGTAGGCTTGAAGGCGGGCTCCAGGGGCAGCGGGGTCGGCTGGAGAAGCCCGTTGGTTTGTCTCCTCGCGGCGGCTCGTTCCAGCTTGTGGGCGTTTTGGTGGCCGCCGAGAGCTTGCGAGGTGTAGAACTTGCGGTGGCAGAAGTGGCATTGGAAGGTGCGGGTGGTGGCGGCGTTGGTAGTGGTGGTGGTGGTGTTGGAGGTGGTGGAGGGTGGTGGTGGTAGTGGTCTCTTTGCACCACCGTTTGAGGGCTGCTTGAGGAACTCATACATGGCTGTTGGGTCTGCCATTGCAGTGTTTATGTGTGTGTTACTGAGAGTGAACAATGTGAACAGGAAATATAATGAATGGTTTATATAATGGCAATGGGAGGGAGGGAAGGAGCGAGAGAGGGAGGGTTAAGGGTTTATTCTTGTTGTAAGTTTTGGTTTGTATGTGAAGCAACCTTCTTTTCTCAGGGTTGGGCCAATATGATTGGTTTGCATATTAAATGACCGATTTGCCTACCCTCTTTCGATAATATCCTTCCGACATTGCTTCTAAAAAAACAACTTATTTCTTAAAGTAAATTTTAAATTATGGTTCAAGTTTAATTTACTTGTCGGGTTATTCCATAGAAAATTAAGTTTATATAAATAGGAGTTAAGAAAGAAAACCATGGTAGGAAATAATTATCCAGTAACATGTTATACGTTTTATTATAGGGTTCAATAGTTCAAGCAAAAATATATACAAGGAACGATTTTTTGCAACTATTTGTTTCGTGGGTAAGAATGTTGTGTGTACAGCAAAAATATATGCGCGGAGGTAAATTAACCGAGCAATGCGCATATTCTGATAATGATACCAGATTTTGAGATGCAAAAAATGACCCGAAAAAAATGGCTTTTCTAACAAGTAATGATGTAGTTGTTATATGTTATGGAGAATGGACAAAACAAAAAATAAAAGGCTTTAGATATAGGTGAAGTGAGGGGGTTTTATTATAAACGAAAATAGTTTTACTAATGTGTTGTTAGCGTAGTGAGTGAGGAGAAGGTGTGGGAAGTTAAGTGAGTTAATATAGATAAAGTGAGAGTTGTTTTGATATTTAAATGATGGATGAAATATGGAGGAAAAAGAGATATAGGATTGAAAAGGAGGGCAGTGTGGGAATAAGAAAAAATGGTAAGAGGAATCAAAGGACGTGACGTGAGTGATATGGAGAAAAAGACAAGAAGTGGGAGCACTTAGTAGTAGTACTACAGAGACACTACTCTACCTGTACCCTGTGTGTCTCTGGGTGTGTGTCTGTGGAGGTGTGAGGAATGAGAGTGCAGTTAGGATGAGAGGGTTTGCGTCTGATTCTGACACCGCACACACACATACTCACTACTGCAACTCGCTTTTCTCTCAATATGTCACCCTCTCATTATTCGACACCTAACCAATACGGTTAGCCCATCAGCTACCTTTCTCTCTCCTAGGGGCCACGTATGAGAGAGACTAATTCGAATAAAAAAAATTACATATATTATTATAAGGGTATGCAATGCAAAGGGAATTAATCGAAGAGAAAATATATAGATATTTAAAAAAAAAAAAAAATTGAAGGAAACTTTGTCTTTATTATCTCTCTCTTGCAATGGCAATGGCAATGCTAGTGTGTAGAGTGTATAGGAAAGGAATATATTGTTTAATGTATGGGGGAATGGTGATGGGAGGTGAGGGATGACAAGGACATTTGATTAGATGATAAGAGTGATTGAGGTTTGTGTTGTGTTGTGTTGTGGTGCACGCAGAGTGGCAGTAATTATTCAATCACTCTCATCTCATCTCATCTCACTCTTCTTCTCTTCAGCATTGAGTCTTGGTTAATTAAAGTTGCGAGTCCCGAGTCCCAAGCCAAGGTTGGTTTGATGCCACATTCTCTTACTCTGCAATGCAAAGATGGCTCATGTCATCTATAGATAGGTCTGGCTTCATGTTCCATGTTTCTTCGCTTTCCCTAATGGGTTTGTTCTATGATGTTAAGCCTCCAAATTGCACCCTCTCTCTCTCTCTCTCTGGGTTTGAAATCGCGTGATGTATAGAATAACGGCATCACGCAGGTTTTTGTGGTCATATGAAAATTTGGCTGTCACGTTTTCTTTAACTAGCTAGCTAGAACTAAGAGCAGACAGATAAGACGCACAGATGTAGGTTATCTCATGCATTAATCACCATTTGCATTTCTGCTTCTCCATCTTGTCATCTACCACTACTTTTCATAAGTAATTCCAAATTATATAATAAAAAATTACTTCATCTTATTTAATTAATATAATAACTTATTCAATATTAAAACAAGTCATTATTGTTTGCAAAATAAAATATGACAACCCTTATTTGGAAAAGGCAATGTGGGTTGGGATGCTCCAAATTTGACCTGAAAAAATAGTTAGGATGGACTGATATGTAAAAGATTTATGGACTAAATGTCTTGACCAACCTTATATAATTTTAAGTCTACGCGTTATATGAATCAATAGCATAATTAAAAAATAATCCTAAAATATTTTACTAATTAAATATATTTTATTATAATCATTATATTTTACTTTTTCTTTTCTATCTTTATCTATTATAATTTTAATAAAATATTTATAATAATTAAATGTATTATGTATTTTAATAATTTCATATTATTTTGTTTTTCAACATTATTTTTGATTGATTTCTTTTTCATAAAGAAACATACTAAAGTATCTCCTTATTTATTTTAATTTTTAAATTAGGATTTTGATTACTAATTATAATTCGAATCAAATATTGTTTTATTATATTTAAAAAAAAATCTCAAATCAAAAATCAAATACAATATTTATAATATTTTCAAATAATAAATTGATTATGTAAGAAGATTACATCATATCCAAAGAAAAAAATTGAATAAATAAAAAAAATTAAAATAAAAAGAGATTAGGAAAATCTGAATTATATCATATAACTATGAATTTATTAGATTGAGTGGGTATATAATAATTAAGTTAAATGAATTAAATTTTACTTTTTTTTATGTGGTCAACCTATTCTATCCTATCCCATTATTTAGGATATAAGCATGGAATGATTTTGACTAAGAATTTATATATATTATCGTTGTTATTAATACAATAAAAGTGCATAATTTAGCATAATTATAACTATAAAAAAATCACATCTATTTAAAGGATTGTTATTTGTGTCTTTTAAATTCTTAAATTTATCAATAATTGAATCAAAACTAAAATTTTCATTTATTTCTTTTGTAATGTAAATAATCATGTTGTTTACAAGAAATTGATCTTCCATTTTATTTCACATTATAAAAAATTATCTTTCTACGATAGCTGTAAAAATAAGAAGAATTAAAATAAGATGAATTAAGCGATCAATCATATAAAATATACTTGTACTTCCTTATTTTTGTCAAAAATTGACAAATTCAAGCATGATTGATAAATTTTTCAAATTTAAATGATTATATCAACCATTAAAGTTAAAAGTTTCATTGTATGTTTATTAAATCTGTCATTTAAATTCTATAGTTACTTATCCATTATAATAAAAAATATATTTATTCTGAAATAATTTTCTTATATAAAAAATGACTATGTATAAATAAAATTATAATCAAAAGATAATATAATATTTTTAACAAATTTTTTCAATCATTCTCTCTTAAATTTTGAATAAAAATTTTAATAGAACAAATTAATTCCATAACATTAAGTATATCTTAATATTGTTTCTAATTAAATATTAAAATAAAATTATAAAAAAATTATAATAAATAAATTATAATTAAAAATTAATTATAAAAAAAAAAAACAATAGCATTTCATTTCATACAAAAATTCTTTAAAAAATAAAAATATTTAAATTAGTTAGAATATAAGAACTTAAGACAAGATATAATTATTTAAATTTTTATGTTCTCGTAAATTAAAAAAAAATAATCTTTTTTTATGAGAAACAGTAAAAATTTATGTATAAAAAGTATTGTACTATAAAAAGCCAAGTGGGGGTAAAATAGAACTTTTTTTTTCCTTCATAAATAAATCAAAACAGGTTAATAATAAGTAGAAATAATGATTGAATTCAACAAGAGAGAAGTGAGAATATAAAAAAAATTACTGGCACAGAATACAAAAAATTAAAAAAGTTTAAGAGAATAGAGAATCCTACGCCCTTTAATAATTTGCCGCTAACTAGAAATTATATGAATTAAGTTAAAGTAGATTGTTTTATATTTTTCATATTCGATTTACATCCTATTCTAACATTTAAATTTGCAATAAACAATAATGAGGATTGGATAACTGAAAATATAATTAATGGAGACTAAATAGCCAAAAATTAAAATAGAAATTATATTTTTACTATTGCAATACATATAATAAGTTATATATATAATTAAAATAATAGTAAATGTATACTTTTTATGCATAAATTATACACTACGAGCAAAAATAATTATAAAATGGATATTGCTAAATATATAAGCTATATTTATATTTACAATAAATAAATGTAATTTTTTATATAAGTCGTTTTTAATTATTAAAAGCTTTTAAAAAAATTATTAAAATTTAATTGAATAATAGAAATAAAATAGGATAGATTACAAGTAATAAGCTATTAATGCACCTTGTTTCTATTTTTTCCTTGTTTCTTCTTAATTTTTTAATTAGATTATTTTAATATTATTCTCCTTTGGGCACATATTTCAAATAGAGATAAAAGGAATTAATGAACCCTAATGCTAAAAATTAGAAACATTAAAAATGATAAGTAATTAAATTAAATATATGAATAAAGATAGAAGGAGGGTGGTTTGAAATGTTTGAGAAAAAAATAAAATATAGAAACGTAAGTATTGAGTACATTAATAAGAGATATTAAAAATTTCTTTGATCAGAAACTAATTAAAGAAAAGTACGTTATCTTTGTTTTCAAAATTTAATATATACTTTAAGGATGAACTGCTATTATTCTTTTATGATTCATATATAATAAATCTGAAAACATATACGGGTTTAATCTTTAAAGTGTTAGTGTTACAAAATGTTTCTTTTTTACTGATTTATACTTCTCAAAAGGAAAATTTTCTAATGATAATAATTATTCCTTTTTTAAAAAAAAAATATATAAATAATTTTAATTCTTGTAAAATATCTTATTTATTAAAATAACTTTCATACATATTTTTATATTAATTTAACTTTTTGTAAAATATAAATATTTTTTTTTTCAATTTTTTAATTCTGTTAAAAATTTATTGATGGGATAAATGAAGATATTATTGTGATATAATTATTTTAAATTTTATTTAATTAAAATATTTTTCATTATTATAAATATAAATTATGTAAAATTTTTCATATTAATTTAGTTTGTAAAATTTGAATATAGTTTTTTTTTATTTAATATTTTTATACTAATAATTAACAGAGGAGTTCTCAACCACAGTCGAAGAAATCTCGCTTAATAAGTTAATATTATATAAATGAAAATATTTTGATCAAGAAGAAAAATATTAAATTTCCGTAACTTAAATCAAAATTAATTATTATAAATAAGATGCAATAAACAAAGTTTATAAATAGTAATTTAATTAAATAAATAGTAAATAAGAGATACAATTTCATATTGGATTTCATAAAAAGGTTTCAAATTAATTTTTTTGTCTAAATAACATAATTAATGCTTTAATAGTTTAAAAAGTTAGAAATATATCAAATTTAAATTTTAGAGATACTTAACTAATATGGAAAATTTGTTTTTATTTTTTCTTGATTATAAGTATCTTTGATCTATCTAACTACATTTAATGGCATTTGCCGTTTAATTCATTGGACAATGGCACGCGACCAAATTATCTTTCATTTCCTTCCAATGCAATAAATACTCAAGTGAGGTTTGAATCTTTGATGACTTGAATAAAGAAAAATTAATTATTAAATAATAATCACATTAGACTATTATGTAAAAAATATAATAAAATGAAAATTTTATAAATGGATATTTATGGTAATCATAAAAAAAATATTTGTGGGATTAAATAATTTTTTTAAAATAGTTTATTATTAATCATTTATCCCCAAGAAAAATAACTTGATTTTATTATTTTTAAGATTATATTTTTTAAAACTAATGTAAAAAGAAAAGGAAATACATTGAGTAAAAAGAAATAAATATTTTCTAGATTTTATAAATTGATTAGAAACTAATTAAAGAATATAAAATAATTTAATATAGAAACTTACCAAACATGAAAAGCATGTGAAAGAATGTGTAAGGACCTAGAAATAGTTAGCTTAAGTGAGAGTGTGAGTTTAAGTGGTGAAAGGGTAAAGGTGTTTCCTAAAGTTTTGAAACAATTTTAAATAGAGAAAGAAAACATTTCAATCTTCATTAACTCAAATCCACCATCTTTCTAAAGTTCTTTTCTCTTCAATCTCTCTACCTTTTCTCTAACTTATCTTCCTCCTCCCTCATCCTTTTCAAGATCCAAAGGTACCTAATCGAAGCTTGTGAAGAGTAGAGGACATCCAACTGATTGGAATCTTGATTTGGGTAAGTTTTCCTTGCTCTACTCCTCTTTTTGCCTAAACTGTTTTGCTGTGCAAGTGGATCTTACTCCCCTTGCGTGTGAACCTTTTCTCATCAAAATGATTCTGTGTTACCTTAGGTTCTTAGTGGTGTATTTGGATTGTGAAATAGGTACTTGGATAGCTAGGTAGAGCACTAGAAACTCTGCCCTTTGCAGTTGAGAAAGAGGCGTTTTAGAATCAAAAATAGGTAAGGGAAGCTAGTTGTCTTTTATTTGAAATTGGTATAGATTATGGAATTAAAGTTAGATTTTTGGTAAAAAAGTGTAATTGATATTCTGATATTGCTCAACTGTTAGGTATTGGAATTTATTGAGTAAAACTACAAATTGGGAGATTCTGTGTACTGAATTATTCCTATTATAGGTGTTGCTACTATATTGTGTGAGATGATGAATTTGCTAATGTGTGAGATTGCTTTGATTAGATTATTAGAACTCTGGTTTGATGATATGTTGTATGTTATGTATGCTGGAATTTGAATTTTCGATGGTGCTGAAAATGTAATGTGTTCTGGTTTAATAAAATTGTATGAGTGGATTTTGATTAAGATAAGAGATGTTTCGTTTTGTGATTCTAGCTCATTGCTTTCATGTTTCCGTTGAGAATCTGGGAAAGTGGTCTTCATGAAAGTTGAAGCCCCAGATGTTAGCTATTCAATGGCTTTTATTTCGTAAGAAAATGATGTGTGTAGCTTAAGTTATGATTTTTTTTGTAATTAAAGGTCATGCTGTCAGGAGTAATTTCGCTTGAGCGAAAATACCCTGAAACTGAAAGTTTGATAATTTCAAAAATAATGAATTTAAAGTGATTTGAAGGATGAGATATAAACTTGAATGTATAATGAAATGAATGATATTTATCTTGGCATGAGGCCTTGGTGCTCATATTAAGGGGAGCTTGATTTCATGATATGAGTATGATGTTGGTAAAGTAGTGTGTATGAGTTTAGGGATATGTTATAGGATATCCAGACCTTAATGACTCTCTAGGTCACATAGACTAAGATTGTCATGTGGTGAAGGTCGATGGAGGTTTTACCAATTGTCTTTAAGATAGTTGGTGAGGTTACCCTGATATGTGATTGTTAGAATATTAAGACAAAAACAAGCATATTATAATAAGACATGGTTCTCTAGAAAAGCTTGTTTTTATTCTTCAGTC
>BDMB01000166.1:28567-43658 GCA_016859785.1 Macrotyloma uniflorum
TTTGAAGGAGACAACTACCCGTTCTGGAAGGCAAGGATGGAGATTTTTCTTCAAACCCTCGATTATGGAGTCTGGGATGCAGTGCAAAATGGTCCGTTCGTGCCAATGATAACGCTAGCTGAAGGACCGACACCAAAGCAGTTTCTACAGTGGACACCAGATGAAAACAAAAGGGCTCAATACGATGTAAGGGCAAGAAACGCTATTGTTTCCGCGCTAACCTTAAATGAATTTTACAGGATTTCTAGGTGCAAGACTGCCAAAGAAATGTGGGACACACTAGAAGTCACACATGAAGGCACAGAAGAGGTCAAGCTTGCAAGGAAAAACACCTTGACACGAGTACGAAATTTTAACCATGGCACCGAACGAAAGTATCGGAGACTTTCAGACAATATTTACACATATAGTAAATCACCTGGAAGCCTTGGGAAGGAGCTTTGCTAAGGAAGAACTCAACACAAAGATACTAAAGTCCTTGGACAGAAACTGGCAACCAAAAGTCACAGCTATCACAGAATCGAGAGACTTTACCAAAATGGATACGGCAACATTATTCGGAAAACTTAGAGAGCATGAACTTGAACTGCAGAGATTAAAGAATGGAGAGGACAATTATAAAAAGAAAACCCTTGAATTCAAAACTGAACAGTCCGACACTGAAAACGAAGGTGAGACTGACAATGATGATTTTTCTTTATTGGTGAAAAAGTTTTCCAGGTTTCTAAAGAACAAAAAGAAGAATCAAATTCAGAAGAAGGAGAAGAATAACACCACTATGAACTTCAAGTGCTTTGGATGCAATAGAGTGGGCCACATCAAATCGGAATGCCCTTTTCAAAGAAAGAAGACAAAGAAAAGAAAAAAGGAAAGAAAATATTTAAGAAGAAAAAGAAAGCCTACATCGCATGGGAAGACAATGCTTCAACAACTTCAGGAAGTGACTCCAGTGAAAGTGAAGAGGAAGAGGAGGCAAACCTATGCTTGATGGCAAATGAGGATCAAGGCAATCCTTCTTCAAACTACAAGTGCTTATGTTACGGATGCAACAGACTGGGCTACATAAAATCCAAGTGTCCATTTCCAAAGAAGGAAGAAGATAAAGAGGAGGCAAATAGCTGCTTAATGGCCAATGATGATATAGAAACATCGTCACGGGTAAGTCATTCCGAATCTATAGACTACTATGATGAGTTACATGAGGCTTTTCAAGAGTTGTTTCAAAACTTTGACGATTTATCAAAAAAACATTCTTCTTTAAAAAATAATTTTAAAATTCTAGAAAATAAATTGCAAGATGTGGAAAAAGAAAAAGAGTTTTTGAAAACAAACTGAGAAACAATTTCAAAAGAGAAAAGTTGTGAAAACTGTGAAACTTTACAAAACAAAATATTGAGTCTTGAAAAAGTGATTTCAAAATTTTCAAAATCAAGCGTGCATCTTGACACTATTTTAAACTCTCAAAAAGAAGCTTCTAGTAAAACTGGGCTTGGTTTTAATCCTAAGGAAAGTTTGGAAAAACAAAAGACCATTTTTGTCAAAGCATCTTCTCAAACAAAGTTTCAAAAATTATTAGTGAACAGTTTTCAAATCAAAACTCATAAATCAACATTTTCTACTACCAAATGTTTTTATTGCATGAAACATGGTCATACTGTAAATAAATGCTTTATAAAACATGTAGGTGTTCCATCTGGGAAATTTGTTTGGGTACCAACAAAGAATTAATCTGCTAGAAACTTCGAGAATGTGTACTAACCCTTAAGGACCCAAAATAATAAAGGGGACCTAAAATCATATATTTGTAATGTAGATTACCTCTAAGCAAAGAAGAACCATATGGTATCTAGACAGTGGATGCTCAAGACATATGATAGGAGACAAAAGCAAGTTTCAAAATCTCAAAATAAAAAATCAAGGGCACGTGACCTATGGAGACAACAACAAAGGAAGAATTCTCGGATCTGGAGACATAGGTGTTACTGAAAGTTTTGTAATCCATGATGTCCTCCTGGTAGAAGGACTGAAGCACAATCTATTGAGCATTAATCAACTATGTGACAAAGGTTTGAAAATAGTTTTTGAATCAACTGGCTGCCAAATTTTTCATAAAGATTTAAATGAAGTTGCTCTAAAAGGTAAGAGATTAAATAACATTTATGTCATTGATTTGATTGATATTGCATTTAGGGACATCCCTTGCCTTGTAGCAAAGGAAGAGGATCCTTGGCTATGGCATAGAAGGGCTGCACACATTCATATGCATAATCTAAGTAGACTCATCACTAAAGAGTTAGTAATTGGCCTACCAAAACTAAATTTTTTAAAGGATAAAATTTGTGTAGCATGTCAAAAGGGTAAACAAACTAAAGTTTCCTTTAAAAGTAAAAATATCGTTTCTACTTCAAAACCCTTAGAGATGTTACACATGGATTTATTTGGTCCCTCACGGACTAGGAGTCTTGGTGGTAATTACTATGCTCTTGTGATAGTTGATGACTTCTCTAGATATACATGGACATTTTTCTTATCATCCAAGAGTAATGCTTTTGAAACTTTTAGAAAATTTGCCAAGGCTATTGAAAATGAGAAAGATTTAAAAATTAAATTTTTGAGAAGTGATCATGGTGGGGAATTTCAAAATGAAGCTTTTGAAAACTTTTGTGATGAATTAGGGATCTCTCATAATTTTTCTTCACCTAGGACACCTCAACAAAATGGTGTAGTAGAAAGAAAGAATAGATCTTTGGAAGAACTTGCTAGAACAATGTTAAATTAAAAGAATCTTCCTAAATATTTTTGGGCTGATGCGGTGTCAACAGCATGTTATATTTTAAATAGATTTTTAATTAGACCAATTTCGAAACGTACTCCTTATGAATTATTTAAAGGAAGAAAACCAAATATTTCTCATATAAAAGTTTTTGGGTGTAAATGCTATGTTTTAAATAATGGAAAAAATAACCTTGGAAAATTTGACGCAAAAGTTGATGAAGGGATATTCATGGGTTATTCATTGACTAGTAAAGCATATAGAATTTTTAGTAGGAGAACATTGTATGTAGAAGAAACTATACATGTAACCTTTGATGAACAATTGGACCTTGAGGAAAACCCTCTTGAGTCAAGAAAGAAATTGATATATACAGAAGAAGAGAAAGCAGTAGTGGAAAAATCTCAGGAAGAAGACCCTATATAGAAGTCATCCAGCAAGATAGAAGATTTAACTAGAATCTTGAAGAGCTTTCCATAGATGAGCATCAAACAGTTGATGAACTTCCAAGAGAATGGAGAACCCCAAGAGGACTATCAATGGACAATATCATAGGAAGCGTTGATCAAAGAGTAACAACGAGAAGCAGGATAAACAATTTTTGCATGAATGTAGCTTTTGTTTCTCAAGTTGAACCTAAAAGCATCGATGAAGCATTAAAGGATGAATACTGGGTCAATGCCATGCAAGAAGAGCTAAATCAATTCAAGAGAAATGAAGTGTGGGATCTTGTACCAAGAACACCCTATCAACAAGTTATTGGAGCAAAATGGGTGTTTAGAAACAAACTTGATGAGAATGGTATTATCACAAAGAATAAAGCAAGACTAGTAGCTAAAGGGTACAGTCAAGAAAAAGGCATAGATTACGATGAGACTTATGCTCCTGTTGCAAGACTTGAAGCGATAAGGATATTGCTTGCCTATGCCTCTATAATGAAATTCAAGCTATTCCAAATGGACGTAAAGAGCGCTTTCTTAAATGGCTACATAAAAGAAGAAGTATATGTTTGCCAACCTCCGGGATTTGAAGACTATGAATATCCCAATCATGTATACAAGCTGAAAAAAGCTCTTTATGGACTCAAGCAAGCACCAAGATCGTGGTATGAAAGACTTAGCAATTTTTTGGTAAGTCAAAATTATCGACGAGGTAAAGTTGATCCAACTCTATTCATTAAAGAATTTCAAAAGCATATTATAGTTGTACAAATTTACGTTGATGACATAATTTTTGGATCCACTAACAATGATCTTTGCCAAGAGTTTGCCAAGCTTATGCAGGGAGAATTTGAAATGTCAATGATGGGGGAGCTCACATTCTTCCTTGGGCTACAAATCAAACAATTGAAAGAAGGAATCTTCATCTCCCAATCAAAGTACTGCCTAGAGATATTAAAGAAATTTACACTTGAGAGTTCTAAAGAAGCAGCTACTCCCATGGCGACATCATGTTATCTTGATCATGATGAAAAAGGTAAGATGGTTGATCAAACCAAATACAGAGGTATGATTGGTTCCTTACTCTATCTTACTGCTAGTAGACCTGATATTATGCATAGTGTTTGTGTGTGTGCTAGGTTTCAATCATCTCCTAGAGAATCACATTTAGTAGCCGTTAAAAGAATTCTTAAGTATTTAAAAGGAACTACAAATTTTGGACTATGGTATCCCTCAGGATCCTCCCCTAGCCTAATAGGTTATTCAGACTCAGACTATGGAGGATGTAAAATAGATAGGAAAAGCACTAGCGGCACATGTCACTTATTAGGTTGTTCCTTAGTTTCATGGCACTCTAAGAAGCAAGCTTGTGTAGCTTTATCCACCACAAAAGCTGAGTATATAGCAGCAGGTAGTTGTTGTGCACAGATTTTATGGATGAAGCATCAGTTAGAGGATTTTAATATCTATCTAGATCACATACCCCTAAAGTGCGATAGTACTAGTGCCATAAACCTTACTAAGAATCCTATCATGCATTCTAGGACCAAACATATTGAAATTAGGCATCACTTCATTAGAGATCATATAATCAAAGGAGATTGCATAATTGAATACATTGATACTAAAAATCAATTAGCTGACATTTTCACTAAACCATTACCTAGAGATAGATTCCTTGAGCTTAGAAGAGAATTAGGAATATTGGATGTTAAATCTTTGTGATCTTTGCTGAGATGTTGTGAAAAATGTTTTGAAATGTTTGCGCTAAAAATCGATTATGTGCTCACCATAATCGATTATCTGGATTGTTTTCACCATGTTTGATTCGTACTTGTAATTAATCGATTATGTTCATAGTATAATCGATTATTTGGGTTTGGATAATCGATTATCATTAAACAATAATCGATTATGTGCGTCATAATTAGTTTTCGAAATTCAAATTTGTTCAAACTAGCCATTTTTCTTTCTTGGAATTTGTAATCTTTCCGTTTCAAACGGTCATATTTTCGAATTAGCTTCCAAAATCTCTATTTAACCAACACAATTTGCTCTTCTCTCTCACTTCTCCTTAAGCACTCATCTCTTTGCATCACTATCTAGTCTCTTTGTTCTTGTTATTCTGTGTTATTCTCCATGGCATCCTCATCACATCCCAGAAGAAAATTATCAGCCAGGCGCAGACATAGAGAACCTTTCTCTCCTCCTCAAGAACCTCTTGTGGAACGCCCTCATGACTTGAGTGGCTGGATTTCGGATGAAGAACTTCATCCTTTGTTTATCCGAGACTTCAAAACCAGGAAATTGGTTCCTCCAAAGCGTCTATCCCTCAATTTTTTCAGACATGAAGGTTTTGAATTTCAGGAGCTATTGCAGGCACAAGGATTAAAACACCTTGTGGAGTTGGGACGCATTTCTGTAGGGTGCGTACACTCAAATGAGAAGTACTACCCATACTTGGTTCGCAGGTTCTACTGCAACTTGACCAGGAGCAATGGCAGAGTCAAATCACGTGTAAAAGGTATTGATATCAACTTAGATAAAGATATTTGGCTGAATGTCGCTAAAGTTCCTATTCTTGATGATGGGGTCAATATAACTATTGGTTTTGAAGGCTTTGATAAAATGGAGGTTTACCGTTCATACTTGAAAGAAAATTACCATGGAAATTTTAATCTATATAGGACAGGTCCTATGCGTGTAAATGAACGTCTACTGGCCTATATCATAAGTTGGGTAATATGTCCTAGAGGATCTAATCATGCACAACTGACTACTGAAGACTTGTTATTGATATATGGCATCAATAATGGTTTGTCCTTGGATTGGCCTACCATTATCACGGATTATATGCTTAAGGCTAAGAGACTTCGTTCTCATCTGCCATATGCTTTGTTTATTACAAGGATTCTGATTCACTATGGTGTCTCTGTTGAAGGAGAGTCACATATTGCAATGGATAGCCACAGTACTATTGGAAGAAATGTACTGAATAAGATGGGACTCCAAAAAGTGGATGATGTGTGGATTGCTCCTGCTGAGCAAGAAGGAGCTCCAGCTGCTATGGATGAAGACAGGCCTCATCCCCCAAATCAAGCAATTCTTCCTGACCAGTATCTTCAAATGCTAGAAAATATTCAGAAATGGCAAGTGGATTTCAGTGCTGTATCTGAACAGAGGTATCAAGCTCTTCAACAACATTCTGCAAGTTTAGATTCCTATGTGAGGACTAGCTTTGAGGAGCTCAATACCACTATACGAAGGAGCTTTGAAGACTTTGAAGACTGCATCTCTTCTGTGGAGCGTGAGTTGCGGGAATCTCAAAATCAGGGGCATGATGATGATGATGTTTAGGCCTAGATTATTTTTAACTTAGTTTCTTTTTCCTTTTTTATTTATGATCTAGTAAAAAGGGGGAGAATTTCTAAGTGTTCTGTGTTGATTTCCTTATTTGATTTTTCTGGTGTTTTGATTATGGTGTTGATCTGTGTTAATTCTGCTTGTTTATTTTTGGATTATTGAATTATTTCATAAGCAGGGGGAGCATTGAATTATAAAATATACTAATGAGTACTAATATTAGTTAAAAGCCTTTGGATTTATCTCAGCACATAGGTACACTTAATTTTTCCTTGATCATTACCACACAGGTACACTTAATTTTTCCTTGCTCATTATCAAAAATGGGGAGATTGTTATCACAGAAGGAGATTGCTGTCATTCTGTTCAAGAATTTTTATAATGATCAAGACTATCAAGCATGTGCAAAAGTGTTCAAGATATCAAGACCAGAAGGAAGCAAAGGATCACAGAAGATCTTAGACTAGATTTAGAAGTAAGAATCAAAAAGGAAACATCACTCTGCTCAGAAGGTTCTCAAAAGAAAATTATTTATTATAAAATCTTTTTTAAGACACTATAATCGATTATGTATATGAAGTAATCGATTATGAGACATGATTTTTGAAAAACAAAGTTTTGATACGACAATAATTGATTAGATAATCGATTATGCTTTGTGAAAATGAAAAAGTATTTGTCTCGGCAATAATCGATTAGATAATCGATTATATTTTTGAAAATAGAAAATATTCCTTTCTGTGATAATCGGTTAGATAATCGATTATGAGCTTTTTCAGAAAATATTACTTGCGGTGATAATCGATTAGGCAATCGATTATGGTCTTTTCAGAAAATATGTCTTTCGATGATAATCGATTATATAATCGATTATCTGTGTTTTTAAAAAGTTTTTCAACGCGGGGATAATCGATTATGTACTTAAGATAATCGATTATGTTCATAGATTTTTGAAAATTATGAACGTTGCATAGAATCCTCCGAAAATATTGGAGTATCTTTGATATGATTTTCTGAACGTTGGGAGTGATTCTGTGTATCTAATTTCGAATTAAAACAACAAAAAATATTTTATAGAATCCTTTCTTATTTAATAAGCTTTTGAGAATACATCAAATACACAACACTCACTTATTCTTTTTCTCTTGAATTGAGCCACGAAATTATTTTTTTTAAAGGGAGAATATTGTTTTCAGAGAAAATCATCTTTGAAGGATTTTGAGAAACCCTGAGCAGAGCAGTGCTACGCTTTGATATCTTCACAGTACAGGTGATATTTATTTTTGTAATTTCTGATCTTCCTCTGAGGTTGATCAAAGGAGGTAAGTTTCTCTTCCTTGTGTGATTCAAGGAAGGTTTGCACTTCCTTGTGGGACTCAAGGAAGGGTGGGAATTCTCTTGTGGGTTGAAGAGATTGTCAGAATTTTAATTTTTCTTTTTTCATGTTTCACTGGTAATTGGTGGTTGTAATCTGTGAAAAATTAAAATATAAGAGTGGGAGATCATCTCGGGTTGAGGTGATTTGGGAACTGGATGTAGGGTTAAAAGTGTTAACCCGAACCAGTATAAATTTCTGGGTGTATTTCTTCTTTCCCTTATCCTCTTTAATTTTCCGTTGCGTTCTTATTTATCTGCTAAGACAAATTAATATCAAGAGGAATACATTTTTTTTAAGGAAAAATTTTAAAAGGGTTTAACTTTAACATCAATTCACCCCCCCCCCCTCTTGATGCCACTTGATAACATTATACTCCGTTTCTTCTTCTTCACTTCTTTCCCCTTATTTCCTTCTATTTCTTTTGTCTCCGTCTTTTCTTCTTCTTCTTCTTCTTCTTTTCCATCTCGTGAAGGGTTTCCTCTACGACAAGAAACGACCACCTGCATAAAAATATTAATAAGTATGAAAAAAATGTGACATTAAAATAATAATAATAATAATTATTAATTATTCAAATACTAATTAATTTATTATGGTATATTTATGATATTATTAATTTCGTAAATTATTAACAGTGACAATGGATTTATTTTTATTTTATGAAATTAAAATAATTATTTTTTTATAAACATTAAAAATTATATAAACTAATAATTAAAAAATATAAATTCTTATTTATTTATATTAGATTAAGTTTCTAAACATTAAATTTAATTCATTATTAATATTAAAATTTTAATTTTAATTTTTTAATTATTATATTAATTGAATAATTTAACATTATTTTCTTTACTAGTTTCAGCTTGTTTTTTGTCTAGTTATTTAATTTCTTTTATTCAATTAATTAAATATTTTAATTAAGTAAAATAAATAATCAAATTATATTAAAAATAACATTTTATATTTATAATTAAAATATATTTAATTTAAAGGGTATACGATTTTTAAAGTATTATTAATTATATGTTTTTCTGAAATTTTATTATTTAAGTAGGTTTACTCTCCGTTTCGTCTTTTTCTTCTTCTTCATTTTTTTCCCCTTATTTTGTTTTGTTTCTTTTGTCTCGGTTGTTTCTTCGTCTTCTTTTCCTTTTTGTGGAAGTTTCCTCTATGACAAGAAATGACCACCTGCATAAAAATATTAATAATTATGAAAATAATGTGACCTTAAAATAATAATTATTATTATTATTAATTATTGAAATAATAATTAATTTATTATGGTATATTTATATATTAAAATAATAATATTATTTTCGTAAATTATTAATAGTGACAATATATTTAGTTTTATTTTACGAAATTAATTAAATATTTTAATTCAGTAAAATAAATAATTTAATTATTTTAAAAATGAAATTTTACATTTATGAATAAAATATATTTAATTTAAAATTTTATAAGCTTTTCAAAGTATTATTAATTATATGGTTTTCTGGATTTTTATTATTTAAGTAGGTTTATACTCTGTTTCTTCTTCTTCTTCTACTTCATTTCTTTACCCTTATTTCCTTTTGTTTCTTTTGTCATCGTCTTGTCTTCTTCTTCGTTTCTTTCTATTGGAGACTTTCCTCTACGACAAGAAAATACTAATAATTATGAAAAAATTGTCACATTAAAATAATTATAATAATTATTATTAATTATTTAAATAATAAATAATTTATTATTGTTTATTTATGATTATAAAATAATAATAATATTTTCGTAAATTATTAATAGTAACAATAGATTTATTTTTATTTTATGAAATTAAAATAATTATTTTTTTATAAACATTAAAAATTATATAAAGTAAGAATTAGAAAATAATAATACTTATTTATTTATATTAGATTGAGTTTCTAAACATTAAATTTAATTTATTATTAATATTAAAATTTTAAAATTGATTTTTTAATTATTATATTTATTTAATAATTTAACATTATTTTTTTTACTAGTTTCATCTTATTTTTTGTCTAGTTATTTAATTTTCTTTTATTCAATTAATCAAATATTTTAATTAAGTAATATAAATAATTAAATTATAATAAAAATAAAATTTTACATTTATCATTAAAATATATTTATTTTAAAATTTTATAAGATTTTTAGAGTATTATTAATTATATGTTTTTAAGAAATTTTATTATTTAAGTAGGTTTATACTCTCTTTCTTCTTCTTCTTCTACTTCATTTCTTTCCCCTTATTTCCTTTTGTTTCTTTTGTCGCCATCTTGTCTTCTTCTTCTTCTTCTTCTTCTTCTTTTCCTTCTCGTGGAGGGTTTTCTTTACGACAAGAAACAATCACCTGCATAAATATTAATAATTATGAAAAAAATGTGACATTAAAATAATAATAATAACTATTATTAATTATTGAAATAATAAATAATTTATTATGGTTTATTTATGATATTAAAATAATAATATTATTTTAATAAATTATTAATAGTGGCAATAAATTTATTTTTATTTTATGAAATTAAAATAATTATTTTTTTATAAATATTAAAAATTATATAAAGAAAGAATTAAAAAATAATAATTCTTATTTATTTATATTAGATTGAGTTTCTAAACATTAACTTTAATTTATTATTAATATTAAAATTTTAATTTTAATTTTAATTTGTTAATTATTATATTTATTTAATAATTTAATATTATTTTCTTTACGAGTTTCGTCTTATTTGTTGTCTAGTTATTTAATTTTCTTTTATTCAATTAATTAAATATTTTAATTAAGTAATATAAATAATTAAATTATATAAAAAATAATATTTTACATTTATGATTAAAATATATTTATTTTAAAATTTTATAAGATTTTCAAAGTATTATTAATTATATGTTTTCCATAAATTTTATTATTTAAGTAGGTTTATACTCCGTTTCTTCTTCTTCTTCTTCTTCTTCTTCATTTCTTTCCCCTTATTTCCTTTTGTTTCTTTTGTCTCCGTCATGTCTTCTTCTTCTTTTCCTTCTAGTCGAGGTTTTCCTCTACGACAAGAATGTTTTCACTCTTTGAAGATTGGACAACTCTATACAAGTAATTCAAGTGTTTTAATAATGATCAAGAATATCAAGAATCAGGAATCAAAGATAACTCAAGAAAACTCAAGTTGGAAGCAAGTTCAAAGACTTACAAGACACAGAAGACTTAGTTGATAATTAGGAGTGAATGATATCAAAAGGTAAACATCACTCAGCTCAGAGTGTTTTCTCAAGAAAATTGTTTTCTAAAACAAACCATAAAACTCACTGTCATAATCGATTATAGGTAGATCATAATCGATTATGTTTCTGGAAATTTTTTAAGAATAATTTTGCCACTGGAATAATCGATTATTAATTTTGAAAATGAAAAGTATTTCTCTCTCTGGAATAACCGATTAAGTAATCGATTATTTATTTTTGAAACTGAAAGTTTTTCTCTCTGGAATAATCGATTATTTATTTTGAAACTAAAAGTATTTCTCTCTAGAATAATCGATTATGTAATCGATTAGGTATTTTTGAATAAAGACTTGTCACTGTGATAATCGATTATCTAATCGATTAGTTATTTTTTTGAAAGAGTTCAGAGCACTGTCATAATCGATTATGTGCATAACGTAATTGATTATGTTCGAAGATTTTTGAAAAATATTTGTTGCGAAAAATTCTCCGTAAAATAAAGGAATATCTTGATACTTATTTTCTGAACGTTGGAGAGTCTCTGAATAGAGTAAAATGTGTGATTTCGAATTAAAATAAAATAAAAATATTTTATTTGGGAAGTTTTGGTTATTTAATGAACATATCAAGGGTTTTCAAGATACCTCTCACTTATACACTCTTTGACACATTTTCTGAAAAGCTTCACACTTTTTCTGAGTATCTTGAGCCACGAAATTTTATGTTTTGAAAGTTAGAATATTTTTTCTGTGCAATTATCTTTCTGTGAAAAATCTTGAGGAGACTCTAAGCAGAGCCGGTGCTACAGTTTGACACTTCATTTCAGGTGATATTTATTTTGAGTATATTCATCCTCTGAGGCTATTCAGAGGAGGTGTTTTTGTCTTCCTTGTGTGATTCAAGGAAGGTATTTCATTCCTTGTGGGACTCAAGGAAGGGTTGGAAATATCTTGTGGGTTTCAAGAGATTGAGAGGTTTGATCTTTAATTTCTATATTTTTGCGTGTTTCACTTGTGATTTAGTGGTTGTAAAAATTCTGATAAATTAAAGATATAAGAGTGTGTGATCATCTCAG
Organism: Macrotyloma uniflorum; assembly: GCA_016859785.1. NCBI lineage: Eukaryota > Viridiplantae > Streptophyta > Magnoliopsida > Fabales > Fabaceae > Macrotyloma > Macrotyloma uniflorum. The sequence goes on from BDMB01000166.1 coordinate 40,819, forward strand.
GTTGAGGTGATTGGTAACTAGACGTAGGGTTAAGGATTTAACCCGAACAAGTATGTGTTCTTCGTTCTTTCCCTTATCTTTTAATTTTTCCGTTGCGCTTTATAAACTTTCTGCTAGACTAATTAAATCAAGAGGATAAAATTTGAAAGAATAAAGGTTTAAAGTTTTAATTTTTATTGCATCAATTCACCCCCCCCCCCTCTTGATGCCACTTGACAGCAAGTGGTATCAGAGCAAGGCTGATAAGGTATTTCTAAAAGATTTTTGAGATGTCTATGCAGAATCAGATATACAGAGAAGGAGCGTCAATCAACCGACCACCACTCTTTGAAGGAGACAACTATCCGTTCTAGAAAGCAAGAATGGAGATTTTTCTTCAAACCCTCGATTATGGAGTGTGGGATGCAGTACAAAACGGTCCGTTCGTACCAACAATAACGCTAGCTGAAGGACCTACACAAAAAAAATTCCTACAGTGGACACCGGATGAGAACAAGAGAGCTCAATACGATGTAAGGGCAAGAAATGCTATTGTTTCCGCACTAACGTTAAATGAATTTTACAGGATTTCCAGGTGCAAAACTGCCAAAGAAATGTGGGACACACTAGAAGTCACACATGAAGGAACAGAAGAAGTCAAGCGTGCAAGGAAAAACTCCTTGACACTAGAATATGAACTTTNATGAAAGCATCAGAGACTTTCAAACACGATTTACACACATAGTAAATCACTTAGAAGCCTTGGGAAGAAGCTTTGCCAAAGAAGAGCTCAACACAAAAATATTAAAGTCCCTGGATAGAAATTGGCAGCCAAAAGTCACAGCAATCACAGAATCAAGAGATCTTACCAAGATGGATATGACTACCTTATTTGGAAAACTCAGAGAACATGAGCTTAAGTTTCAAAGACTAAAGAATGGAGAGGAGAATTACAAAAAGAAAACTCTGGCATTCAAAACAGAACAATCTGACGATGAAAACAAAGGTGAGAATATTAATGATGATTTTTCTTTATTAGTGAAAAAAATTTCCAAGTTTTTGAAGAACAAGAAAAATCAAAATCAAAAGAAGGAGAAGAGAAATCCCTCTTCAAACTTCAAGTGTTTCGGATGCAATAGAGTGGGCCACATCAAATCCGAGTGCCCTTTTGCAAAGAAAGAAGAAAAAGAAAAGAAGAAGGGTAAGAAAATGTGTAGAAAGAAAAAGAAGGCCTATATAGCATGGGAAGACAACGCATCGACTACATCAGAAAGTAGCTCTAATGAAAGCGAAGAAGAAGAGGAGGCAAATCTTTGCTTGATGGCCAATGAAGATCTCGAAACATCATCACGAGTAAGTAACTCTGAATCTACAGATTATTATGATGATTTACATGATGCATTTCAAGAACTTTTTCAAAACTTTGATATTTTATCTAAAAAACATTCTACTTTGAAAAATAATTTTCAAATTTTGGAAATAAATTACAAGATGCAGAAAAGGAAAAAGAATCTTTGAAATCTAATTTAGAAAAATATAAACAATTTCAAAAAGAAAAATTTGTGAAAATTGTGAAATTCTTGGAAACAAAATTTCTAGTGTTGAAAAAGTAATTTCAAAGTTTTCTAAATCAAGTGTGCATCTTGATACAATTTTGAATTCTCAAAAAGAAAGTTCTAGTAAAGTTGGACTTGGTTTTATCCCTAGAAATAGTCTAGAAAAACAAAAGACTATTTTTGTAAAAGAATCTATACAAACAAATTTTCAAAAATCTTTTGTGAACAATTTTCAAAATAAAATCTATAAACCTACATTTTCTAGAACAAAATGTTTTTATTGCATGAAACATGGTCATACGGTAAATAAATGTTTAATTAAAGATGTAGGTGTTCCCTCTAGAAAATTTGTTTGGGTTCAAGTAAAGAATTAAATTTTTTTTCATTATGATTTGTATTTTTGTTAGATCAAGAATTAATTGCTAGAATAACCGAGAATGTGTATACTAACCCCTAAGGACCAAAAATAATAAAGGGGACCTAAATATATATGTTTGTGTTGCAGATTACTTCCAAGGAAAGAAAAGTGCTATGGTACCTAGATAGTGAATATTCAAGACACATGACCGGAGACAAGAATAAATTTCAAAATCTCAAAATGAAGAATCAAGGATTTGTGACCTATGGAGACAACAACCAAGGAAAGACTCTTGGCTCTGGAGACATAAGTATCACTGAGAGTTTTGTGATCCATGATGTCCTCCTAGTAGAAGGGTTAAAACACAATCTATTAAGCATCAGTCAACTGTGTGATAAAGGATTGAAGATAGTATTTGAATCAAGCCACTACCATATGTAACATCTCAATTTTTGAGAAAAAAATATAATATAATATATATATATATATGTATATATATATTTGTAACTTAATTATTTAGTTAAATAAAATATAATTGAGTTTAGAAGATAAAATAAAATATCTTATAAAATAAAATAAATGATGAGTGGTCATAAATAGATATTGTGAAATATTGTGAGATTATTAGTATTTTAAAATATGTGAAATTATTTTAAAATATATATATCGGGAGATTATTAATATATTAAAGATATTGTGAGATATTTGATATTTTAAAAAGATAGTTTTGTTAATATTTTGAAAAATATTNNAAATAGGCGTTAAACCCTTTCTATTCTTCATTCCAAAATTTCCCTAACGTTTGGGAAAACCTTAGAGGAGGCGATCGAAGGCGACACATGAGGAGTTGGGCGCGTAACATCTAAAGACGTCGCGTAGCATCTAAAGACGTCATCTAGCGTAATTCGAGGTAAGAGGGGGAGTGGGGAATGTCTTACATATGGGGT
>BDMB01000166.1:44376-58661 GCA_016859785.1 Macrotyloma uniflorum
GAATATATCTCACATATGTTATAAATACTTATAAGAAAATAGGTAGAACTAAACACACACATCACACACAAAACACATCACACACATCAATACATACTCAATCACAAACTCAATTAACTCAAATGCATTAATGCTCTTATGCTCTTATCTCTAAATGCATGTGGTACCATTGCAACGCAAACGCATATGAGTAGTCCAGGAGGACATGGACCGGATCTAAGGACCCTATCAATCCACTCTCACCAGAACGAGTTTAACATGAGCCAGTCGGGATAATATAGCGTGGCCGTGGTCGCCCCTCATTTCAACTCTCAAATGAGAGGTCCCCTACTCTAAAATCCCTAAGGTCAAGGTAGAAGACCATAAAGACCCTCCTTCATAGATCGCATCTACTCCCAAGGAAAGTATGAATGAATGAAATATGATCACACAAATGTAACACACAAATGCATAACACATCACGAANTCAAATGACCAAGCATAACTTGGATTTTACCCTGCTAAGCCAAAGCTTAGACTTCTCAAAACACACAACTAACTCGCAAACACATCGCAACTCATCATAATTATGAGGGCTTATGGTTGCCTCAACACACACAAAAACCTATCGAGGCTTAGGGGTTACCTCTCTACCCAAAATTCTCATAAGTACCCCATATGTAAGACATTCCCCACTCCCCCTCTTACCTCGAATTACGCTGCACGACGCCTTTAGATGCTACGCGACGTCTTTAGATGTTACGCGCCCAACTCCTCATGTGTCGCCTCCGGTCGCCTCCTTTAAGGTTTTTCCCAAACGTTAGGGAAATTTTGGAATGAAGAATAGAAAGGGTTTAACGCCTATTTATATAGGTAGAGGTCGAGCTTTTGAAGAATAGATTCAATTAATAATATCTTTCCAAATATTAACAAAATTATCTTTTTAAAATATCAATAATCTAACAATATCTTTAATATATTAATAATCTCTCCATATATCTTTTATAATAATTTCATATATTTTAAAATACTAATAATCTGATAATATCATTATATCTGATAAAATATTAATAATTTCACAATATTTATTTATAACAACTAATCCAATATTTTATTTTAGAAAATATTTTATTTTATCTTGTAAACCCAATTATAATTATTTAACTAAATAATTAAGTTAAATATATATATATATATATATTTATATTTATTATACAGTTTTTTTTCTCAAAAATTGAGATGTTACACCCTTATTTCCTTTTCTTTCTTCTGTCTCCGTTTTTTCTTCTTCTTCTTCTTTTCCTTCTCATGGAGGGTTTCCTCTACGACAAGAAACGACCACCTGTATAAAAATACTAATAATTATAAAAAAAATATGACATTAAAATAATAATTATTATTATTATTAATTATTGAAATGATAATTAATTTATTATGGTATATTTATGATATTAAAATAATAATATTATTTTCGTAAATTATTAATTGTGACAATATATTTATTTTTATTTTATGAAATTAAAATAATTATTTTTTTATAAACATTACAAATTATATAAACTAAGAATTAAAAAACAATAATTCTTATTTAATTATATTAGATTGAGTTTCTAAACATTAAATTTAATTTATTATTTATATTAATTTTTTAAGATTAATTTTTTTTTTTACATTTATTTAATAATTTAACATTATTTTCTTTACGAGTTTCGTCTTATTTTTTATCTAGTTATTTAATTTTCTTTTATTCAATTAATTAAATATTTTAATTAAGTAAACTGAATAACTAAATTATTTTAAAAATAACATTTTACATTTATGATTAAAATATATTTAATTTAAAATTTTATAAGATTTTCTAAGTAATATTAATTATATGTTTTCTGAAAAATTATTATTTAAGTAAGTTTTTACTCGGTTTCTTCTTCTTCTTCTACTTCATTTCTTTCCCCTTATTTTCTTTTTGTTGTTTTGTCTCCGCCTTTTCTTCTTCTTTTCCTTCTCGTAGAGGATTTCCTCTACGAGAAGAAACGACCACCTACATAAAAATATTAATAATTATGAACAAAATGTGACTTTAAAATAATAATTAATATTATTATTCATTATTGAAATAATAATTAGTTTATTATGGTATATTTATGATATTAAAATAATAATATTATTTTCGTAAATTAAAATAATTATTTTTTTATAAACATTAAAAATTATATAAACTAAGAATTAAAAAATAATAATTCTTATTTATTTATATTATATTGAGTTTCTAAACATTAAATTTAATTTATTATCAATATTAAAATTTTAATTTTAATTTTTTAATTATTTTATTTATTTAATCATTTAACATTATTTTCTTTACTAGTTTCGTCTTATTTTTTGTCTAGTTATTTAATTTTCTTTTTTTCAATTAAGTAAATATTTTAATTAAGTAAAATAAATAATTAAATTATTTTAAAAATAAAATTTTACATTTATGATTGAAATATATTTAATTTAAACTTTTATAATATTTTCAAAGCATTATTAATATAAGTTTTTCTAAAATTTTATTATTTAAGTAGGTTTATACTCTGTTTCTTCTTCTTCTTCTTCATTTCTTTGCCCTTATTTTCTTTTTGTTTTTTTTGTCTCCGTCTTTTCTTGTTCTCCTTCTTTTCCTTCTCGTAGAGGGTTTCCTCTAAAACAAGAAACGACCATTTATAGAACAATATTAATAATTATGAAAAAAATGTGACATTAAAATAATAATATTTATTACTAATTATTGAAATAATAATTAATTAATTATCGTAAATTTATGATATTAAAATAATAATATCATTTTATGAAATTAAAATAAATTTTTTTATAAATATTAAAAATTATATAAACTAAGAATTAAAAAATAATAATTGTTATTTATTTATATTAGATTGAGTTGCTAAATATTAAATTTAATTTATCATTAATATGAAAATTTTCATTTTCATTTTTTAATTATTATATTTATTTATTAATTTAAGATTATTTTCTTTACTAGTTTCGTCTTATTTTTTGTCTTGTTATTTAATTTTCTTTTATTCAATTAATTAAATATTTTAATTAAGTAAAATAAATAATTAAACTATTTTAAAAATAACATTTTACATTTATGATTAAAATATATTTAATTTAAAATTTTATAAGATTTTCAAAGTATTATTAATTATATGTTTTTCTGAAATTTTATTATTTAAGTAGGTTTATCTTCCGTTTTTTCTTCTTCTTTTCCTTCTCGTGGAGGGTTTTCTCTATGACAAGAAACGACCACCTGCATAAAAATGTTAATAATTATGCAAAAACTATGACATTAAAATAATAATAATAATAATAATAATTAATTATTAAAATAATAATTAATTTATTATGGTATATCTATGATATTAAAATAATAATATTATTTTCGTAAATTTGTAAAAGTGACAATGGATTTATTTTTATTTTATGAAATTAAAATAATTATTTTTTTAGACATTAAAAATTATATAAACTAAGACTGAAAAAATAATAATTCTTATTTATTTATATTAGAATGAGTTTCTAAACATTAAATAATTTATCAAGTATGTTTTGATGATAATAAATGAAAATAAGTTTTGAATAAATCAAAGGTTAATAGAAAAGCGTTTATAAAATAATTATCTTATAATTGGTAATAACGCTAAATGAAATGCCGCTTATATAACATTCTATAAATATATAAGAACAGTATATCATATAACAGCTAGTTGTAAAGATATATTTCGTATTTGCACTGTATTTCCTTTTAATAGGTGTCATCAGATCAAGAGTTTCCAAAGAAGTATTATTGAGAGAAAAATCTTAGTAATCTGAAACATGAAGATATTAGAAGATTATCATCAGAATATTTGAAGAATGTTAAAGCTGAAAATTTTTCTACAACGGTCATATTTTTGAAAGCCTACAAAAGCAGAAGATGACAAAGGCAAAAGAATCAAGCACAAGACAACAGAAACAACATTTACAATTATATACAAGTTGTTAGAAAGTTTAGAAAGAAAGTCTTAAGAAGATTCTGAGTTAAGCTGGTGCTATAATTTGATATCTATACTCCAGGTGATATTGTTTTTGTGTTCATCCTCTGAGGCTGTTCAGAGGAGGTGTTTGTCATTCCTTGTGTGATTCAAGGAAGGTGTTGTCATTCCTTGTGTGATTCAAGGAAGGTGTTTTCATTCCTTGTGTGATTCAAGGAAGGTGTTTTCATTCCTTGTGTGACTCAAGGAAGGTGTGGCAATCTCTTGTGGGTTACAAGAGATAGTGAGGCTCAATCTTTAGTTTTTCTATTTTGCATGTTTCACTTGTATTAGTGGTTGTAAAACTCTTATTAATTAAAGATAGTGAGAGTGGGTGATCATCTCAAGTTGAGGTGATTGGAAACTGGATGCAGGGTTAAGGATTTAACCCGAACCAATATAAATCTCTGGTGTTATCTTTCTCTTTCCTTTATCTTTTATTTTTCCGTTGTGTATTCTATAAATTTTGCTTGACTAAATAAATCAAGAGGGATAAAATAAAAGAAAGCGATTAAAGTTTTTCTTATTATTTTTTTACATCAATTCACCCCCCCTCTTGATGCCACTTGGTAACAAGTGGTATCAGAGCTTGGTCTGATAAGATATTTCTAAAAGATCTTCAAGATGCCTATGCAGAATCAGATATACAAGGAAGGAGCTTCAATAAACCGACCACCACTCTTTGAAGGAGACAATTATCCGTTCTGGAAAGCAAGAATGCAAATTTTTCTTCAAACCCTTGACTATGGAGTATGGGATGCAGTAGAAAACGGTCCATTTGTACCAATGACAAAGCTAGTTGATGGACCTGCACCAAAACAGTTCTTACAATGGATGCTGGATGAAAATAAGAGAGCACAGTATGATGTAAGAGCTAGAAATGCAATTGTATCTGCACTAACCTTAAATGAGTTTTATAGGATTTCCAGATGCAAAACTGCTAAAGAGATGTGGGACACACTAGAAGTCACACATGAAGGAACAAGAAGAAGTCAAACATGCAAGGAAAAATTCCTTGATACAAGAATATGAACTATTGACTATGGCACCAAATGAAAGCATCAGAGATTTTCAAACACGATTTACACACATAGTAAATCACCTAGAAGCTTTGGGAAGAAGCTTTGCCAAAGAAGAGCTCAACATGAAAATATTAAAATCTCTGGATAGAAATTGGCAAGCAATAGTCACAACAATCATAGAATCAAGAGATCTTACCAAGATGGATATGGCTACACTATTTGGAAAACTCAGAGAGCATGAGCTTGAGCTTCAAAGGCTAAAGAATGGAGAGGAGAATTATAAAAAGAAGACTCTCACATTCAAAACAGAACAATTTGATGATGAACATGAAGGTGAGAATATTAATGATGATATTTCCTTGTTAATGGAAAAATTTTCCAGGTTTTTGAAGAACAAGAAAAAGAATCAAAATCAAAAGAAGAAGACAATCCCTCTTCAAACTTCAAATGTTACGGATGCAATAGAGCAATAGATTGGGCCACATTAAATCTGAGTGCCCGTTTGCAAAGAAAGAAGAAAAAGAAAAGAAGAAGGGTAAGAAAATTTTTAAGAAGAAAAAGAAGGCCTATATAGCATGTGATGATTGAAATCTAGCACACACACAAATACTATGCATTATATCTGGTCTACTAGCAGTAAAATAAAGCAAGGAACCAATCATACCTCTGTATTTGGTTTGGTCAACCATCTTACCTTTTTCATCATGATCTAGATAGCATGATGTAGCCATTGGAGTAGCTGCTTCCTTTGAGTTTTCAAGTTCAAACTTCTTCAGAATTTCTAGGCAATACTTGGATTGGGAGATGAGGATTCCTTCCTTTAGTTGTTTGATTTGTAGTCCAAGAAAGAATGTTAGTTCTCCCATCATTGACATTTCAAATTCTCCTTGTATAATCTTGGCAAACTCTTGACAAAGATCATTATTAGTAGATCCAAAAATTATATCATCAACATATATTTGTACAACAATAATATGTTTATGAGATTCTTTTATGAATAGAGTAGGATCTACTTTACCTCTTCTATAATTTTGACTAAACAGAAAATTACTAAGTCTTTCATACCATGATCTTGGTGCTTGTTTAAGTCCATAGAGAGCTTTCTTCAGCTTATAAACATGATTGGGATGTTGATAGTCTTCAAATCCAGGGGGTTGGCAAACATAGACTAGGATGTTGATAGTCTTCAAATCTAGGAGGCTGGCAAACATAGACTTCTTCTTTTATGTATCCATTTAGGAAGGCACTCTTCACGTCCATTTGAAATAACTTGAATTTCATTATTGAGGCATATGCGAGTAGTATCCTTATTGCTTCAAGTCTTGCAACAGGGGCATATGTCTCATCATAATCTATGCCTTCTTCTTGACTATACCCTTTGGCTACAAGTCTTGCTTTATTCTTGGTTATATTTCCATTTTCATCAAGCTTGTTTCTAAACACCCATTTGGCTCCAATAACTTGTAGGGAGTCTGTTCTTGGCACAAGATCCCATACTTCATTCCTTTTGAATTGATTTAGCTCTTCTTGCATGGCATTTACCCAATATTCATCCTTTAAGGCTTCATCAGTGCTTTTTGGTTCCACTTGAGAGACAAAAGCTACATTCATACAAAAGTTGTTCAATTTGCTTCTTGTGGTAATTCTTTGATCAATGCTTCCTATTATGTTGTCCATTGATAATCCTCTTGGCGTTCTCCATTCTCTTGGAAGATCATCAACAGTTTGATGTTCATTTATGGAAAGATCTTCTAGGCTTGGAGTGAGATCTTCTATGTTGTTTCCACTGGATGATTTTTGTATTGGATCTTCTTCCTGAGATTTTTCCACTTTTGCTTTCTCTTCTTCTGTATCTATCAATTCTTTTATTGACTCAAGAGGGTTTTCCTCAAGGTCCAATTGTTCATCAAATGTTACATGTATAGATTCTTCTACATGCAATGTTCTCCTATTAAAAATTCTATATGCTTTACTAGACAAAGAATAACCCAAGAATATGCCTTCATCAGCTTTTGAGTCAAATTTACCAAGATTATCCTTTCCATTATTTAAAACATAGCATTTACATCCAAAAACTTTCAAATGAGAAATATTTGGTTTTCTTCCCTTAAATAATTCATAAGGAGTAAGTTTCAAAATAGGTCTTATTAAAATTCTATTTAAAACATAACATGCTGTAGACACAGCATCAGCCCAAAAGTATTTAGGAAGATTGTGTTCATTTAACATTGTTCTAGCAAGTTCTTCCAAAGATCTATTCTTTCTTTCTACTACTCCATTTTGTTGAGGTGTCCTAGGTGAAGAAAAATTATGTGATATTCCTAATTCAATACAAAAGTTTTCAAAGGATTCATTTTGAAATTCCCCACCATGATCACTTCTTAAAAATTTGATTTTTAATTCTTTTTCATTTTGAATAGCCTTGGCAAAGTTTCTAAAAGTTTCAAAAGCATTACTCTTGGATGATAAAAAGAATGTCCATGTATATCTAGAGTAGTCATTAACTATAACAAGAGCATAGTAATTACCACCAAGACTTCTAGTCCGTGAAGGACCAAATAAATCCATGTGTAGCATCTCTAAAGGTTTGGTAGTAGAAACAATGTTTTTACTTTTGAAAGGAACCTTAGTTTGTTTACCCTTTTGACATGCTACACAAATTTTATCTTTCACAAAATTTAATTTTGGTAAACCAATTACTAGCTCTTTAGCAATGAGCCTACTTAGATGATGCATATGTATGTGTGCAACCCTTTTATGCCATAACCAATGATTTTCTTCCTTTGCTACTAAGCAAGGGATGTTTCTAGATGCAACATTGATAAGATCAATAACATAAATATTATTTAGTCTAGTACCTTTTAGAGCGACTTCATTTGAATCCTTTTGTAGTATTTTGCAGTGGCTTGATTCAAATACTATTTTCTATCCTTTGTCACACAATTGACTGATGCTCAATAAATTGTGTTTTAACCCATCTACTAGGAGGACATCATGGATCGCAAAATTCTCAGTGATACCTATGTCTCCAGATCCAAGAATCTTCCCTTTGTTGTTATCTCCATAGGTCACAAATCCTTGGTTCTTCATTTTGAGATTCTGAAATTTATTCTTGTCTCCTGTCATGTGTCTTGAGCATCCACTGTCTAGGTACCATAGCACTTTTCTTTCCTTGGAGGTAATCTGCAACACAAACATATAGATTTAGGTCCCTTTTATGATTTTGGGTCCTTAGGGGTTAGTATACACATTCTCAGTTATCCTAGCGACAAAGAAAATGCTAATCATAATGATTAATTCTTTACACGAACCTAAACAAATTTTCCTGAGGGAACACCTACATGTTTTACTAAACATTTGTTTACTGTATGACCATGTTTCATGCAATAAAAACATTTTGGTCTAGAAAAAGTAGGTTCATAAGTTTTATTGTTAAAATTGTTTACTAAAGATTTTTGAAAATTTTTTTGTATGGATTCTTTTACAAAGATAGTTTTTTGTTTTTCTAGACTTTTTCTAGGGATAAAACCAAGTCCAGCTTTACAAGAACTTTCTTTTTGAGAATTTAAAATTGTATCAAGATTTATACTCGATTTGGAAAACTTTGAAATTACATTTTCAAGACTAGAAATTTTGTTTCCAAGAATTTCACAATTTTCACAAATTTTACTTTTTGAAATTGTTTCTAAGTTTTCTAAGTTTGATTTCAAAATTTCTTTTTCCTTTTCAGCATCTTGTAATTTATTTTCCAACATTTTAAAGTTATTTTTCAAAGAAGAATGTTTTCTAGATAAAGCATCAAAGTTTTGAAATAGTTCTTGAAATGCATCATGTAAATCATCGTCATATTCAGAATTACTTATCCGTGATGATGTTTCAAGATCTTCATTTGTCATTAAGCAAAGATTTGCTTCCTCTTCTTCTTCGCTTTCAGTAGCACTACTTTCTAAAGTGGTTGATGCATTATCTTCCCAGGCTATATAGGCCTTCTTTTTCTTTCTAAACATCTTCTTACCCTTCTTCTTTTCTTTTTCATCTTTCTTTGAAAAAGGGCATTCGGATTTGATGTGGCCCACTCTATTGCATCCGAAACACTTGAAGTTTGAAGAAGGATTGCTTTTCTCCTTCTTTTGATTTTGATTTTTCTGGTTCTTTAAAAACCTGGAAAACCTTTTTACTAACAAAGAAAAATCATCATTAGTGTTCTCACCTTCGTTTTCATCATCAGATACTTCTGCTTTGAATGTGAGAGTTTTCTTTTTATAGTTTTCCTCTCCATTCTTTAGTCTTTGAAGCTCAAGCTCATGTTCTCTGAGTTTTCCAAATAAGGTAGCCATATCCATCTTTGTAAGGTCTCTTGATTCTGTAATTGCTGTGACCTTTGGCTGCCAATTTCTGTCCAGGGACTTTAAGATTTTCGTGTTCAGCTCTTCCTTGTCAAAGCTTCTTCCCAACGCTTCTAAGTGATTTACTATATGTGTAAATCTTGTTTGAAAGTCTCCGATGCTTTCATTTGGTACCATGGTCAGAAGCTCATATTCTTGTGTCAAGGTGTTTTTCCTAGCACGCTTGACTTCTTCTGTGCCTTCATGTGTGACTTCCAGTGTGTCCCACATTTCTTTGGCAGTTTTGCACCTGAAAATCCTGTAAAATTCATTTAATGTTAGTGTGAAAACAATAGCATTTCTTGCCCTTACATCGTATTGAGCCCTTTTGTTTTCATGTGGTGTCCATTGTAGAAATTGCTTTGGTGTAGGTCCTTCAGCTAGCATTATTGTTGGTATGAACGGACCGTTTTGCACTGCATCCCAAACTCCATAATCAATAGTTTGAAGAAAGATCTCCATTCTTGCTTTCCAGAACGGATAGTTGTCTCCTTCAAAGAGTGGTGGTCGGTTGATTGATGCTCCTTCCCTGTATATTTGATTCTGCATAGACATCTTAAAAGATCTTTCAGAAATACCTTATCAGACCAACCTCTGATACCACTTGTTACCAAGTAGCATCAAGAGGGGGGGGGGGGTGAATTGATGGATTAAAAATTAAAACTTTAGCATTTATTTAATTCAAATTTTAACCCTCTTGAAATAATTAGTCTAGCAGATATTTTATAAAGCGCAACGGAAAAATTAAAAGATAAGGGAAAGAGAAAGATAACACTAGAGATTTATACTGGTTCGGGTTAAACCTTTAACCCTACGTCCAGTTCCCAATCACCTCAACCTGAGATGATCCCACACTCTTATATCTTTAATTTATCAGAATTTTTACAACCACTAATCACAAGTGAAACATGCAAAAATAGAAAATTAAAAGATAAACCTCACAATCTCTTGAAACCCACAAGAGATTACCACACATTCCTTGAGTCCCACAAGGAATGAAACACCTTCCTTGAATGACACAAGGAATGAGAAACACCTCCTCTGAACAGCCTCAGAGGATGATTATAATCAGAATAGATATCACCTGGAGTGAAGCTTTCAAACTGTAGCACCTGCTCTGCTTAGAGTTTCCTCAAGACAAAAAGATTAATGCACAGGAAAATATTCTTCTCTTTCAAAACAATATTTCGTGGCTCAAGATGCTCAGAGAAAAAGTGTAAAGCTTTTCAGAAAGAATGTTGCTTAGAATGTTTCAGTCAGGTGTGTTTTTGAAAAACCCTGATATGCTTCTTAAATAGACCGATGTTCCCAAATAAAATAAAATCTTTATTTTAATTTGAAATCATATGTTTTACTTTTTCAGAGCCTCACAACGTTCACAAAATAAAAATAAGATATTTCTTTAATTGTTGGAGGACTTTTCGCAACGCTTATTTTTCAAAAAATCTTCGAGCATAATCGATTACATAATCGATTATTGCCGCAAGCAATTCATTTTTAAAATCACATAATCGATTACATAATCGATTATTGCCGCAAGCTATTTATTTTCAAAATCTCATAATCGATTACATAATCGATTATTGCCGCAAGCTGTTTATTTTCAAAATCCCATAATCGATTACTAATCGATTATTCCAGTGTTTTATAGTTTTTCGAGAAACAGTTTTCTTGAAAGAATACTCTGAGCTGAGTGATGATTACCTTTTGATATCAATCACTCCCAACTATAAACTAAGTCTTCTATGTCTTTGAGCTTGCTTCCACCTTGAGTTTTCTTGATGCCCTGATTCATAAATTTCTTGATCATTATTAAAATACTTGAATTCTTATGTAGTGTTGTCCAATCTTCAAAGAGTGGTAACAATTTTTTGTCTAGTTATTTAATTTTCTTTTATTCAATTAATTAAATATTTTATTTAAGTAAAATAAATAATTAAATTATTTTAAAAATAATATTTTACATTTATGATTAAAATATATTTAATTTACATTTTTATAAGATTTTCAAAGTATTATTAATTAAATGTTTTTCTGTAATTTTATTATTTAAGTAGGTTTATACTTTGTTTCTTCTTCTTCTTCTACTTTATTTCTTTCCCCTTATTTCCTTTTGTTTATTTTGTCTCCGTCTTTTGGTCTTCTACTTCTTTTTTTCCTTCTCGTGGAGGATTTTCTATATGACAAGAAACGACCACCTACATAAAAATATTAATAATTATGAAAAAAATATGACATTAAAATAATAATAATAATTATTATTAATTATTTTGAATAATAATTAATTTATTATAGGATATTTATGATATTAAAATAATATTATGTTCGTAAATTATTAATAATGACAATAGATTTATTTTTATTTTATGAAATTAAAATAATTATTTTTTTATAAACATTAATATTATATAAACTAAGAATTAAAAAATAATAATTCTTATTTATTTATATTAGATTGAGTTTCTAAACATTAAATTTAATTTGTTATTAATATTAAAATTTTAATTTTAATTTTTTAACTATTATATTTATTTAATAATTTAACATTATTTTTTTTACGAGTTTTCTCTTATTTTTTGCCTAGTTATTTAATTTTATTTTATTCAATTAATTAAGTATTTTAACTATGTAAAATAAATAATTAAATTATTTTAAAAATAACATTTTACATTTATTATTAAAATATATTTAATTTAAAATTTGAAATGTTTTCAAAGTATTTTTATTTATATGTTTTTTTGAAATTTTACTATTAAGTAGGTTTATACTCCTTTTATTCTTCTTCTTCTTCATTTCTTTCCCCTTATTTCTTTTTGTTTCTTTTGTCTTCGTCTTTTCTTCTTCTTCTTTTCCTTCTCGTGGAGGGTTTCCTCTATGACAAGAAACGACCACATGCATAAAAATATTAATAATTATGAAAAAAATGTGACATGAAAATAATAATAGTTATTATTAATTATTGATCACTACTACAAAATGGGGTTTCAACGTCACCAAACAACGTCGGTTATACATATAACCAACGTTGTTTTAGGAGCGGTGACATAATTGTAAATATAAGTACATTTTCCACGTCGGTTACATATTGAACTGTCGTCGAAAATTTAACAATGTCAGTTATGTATTTAACCGACATTGATACTCGACAATCAACGTCAGTTTAATAAATAACCAACGTAAAATATTAATTTAACGTCGTTTAAATTTATAACCGACGTTGAAAGTCATTATTTGAACACTCCCAGCCAGTCACTTTGCTATTTTCCCAGTTCACCAGTACTCCTCCTTTCTCCCTCTCTCACGAGTCCCAGTGCCCTGTCTTCTATTTCTCCACCACCACCGCCACCACCGCCGTCAGTGGTTGTTTCCGTCTTCTCTGGTTGTTGCTGTTGAGTTCATTCATCGTGAATCCGCGAATAGGTAAGGGTTTAGCCCCTATCTCTCTCGTTAGCTATTTCCCTTTGCATTCTGTAAATTATTCAAACTTGTTAGCATTGTGATAATGATTCGTCCTGTTGTGTGTAAACCACATTATGATAATGTTCAAACTTGTGCATTGCTAACCACATTATGATAATGTTCAAACTTGTGCATTGCTAACCACATTATGATAATGTTCAAACTTGTGCATTGCTAACCACATTATGATAATGTTCAAACTTGTGCATTGCTAACCACATTATGATAATGTTCAAACTTGTGCATTGCTAACCACATTATGATAATGTTCAAACTTGTGCATTGCTAACCACATTATGATAATGTTCAAACTTGTGCATTGCTAACCACATTATGATAATGTTCAAACTTGTGCATTGCTAACCACATTATGATAATGTTCAAACTTGTGCATTGCTAACCACATTATGATAATGTTCAAACTTGTGCATTGCTAACCACATTATGATAATGTTCAAACTTGTGCATTGCACCAGTTATTGTTATCAGCCTGTCTGGAATGTGAAACCATTTGGTTGTTGTTGGTGCTGCTCATACGACTGTTTTGGTGTTGCCATTATTGCACCACAAACTATAACACTCTTTTTCCTCTCCCAAGCCAGTTATCTCCCGTTTTCTTTCTCTGTTCTNAGAAAGGGACTTCCAGCTTATGTTGCAAATAATTGATGTCTCACATTACACTGGGCCAAGCACTATTGAGTTCCACTGATGAATCTAGGTGTGAAAAGTGAAAACACAGAAAGCATTATCATAGAATCTTAATTCATTTTTAAGGTAATATTTCCATGAATGTGCCACCTTTTTAATAGAGTTAATATACGGAATGAATCTGAGATTGTTTAAATTTTCTTCAAGAAAGGCACATAACAAGAATGATTTAAGTAGGGACAAGTACAACACGAGTAAATACATGAAAGAGTGGATGGTGAATACTTTCCAGGCTGACTCATGATAAATTACCTTTCTGAACCATCCCTTATTACATTCCTTGTTCTTAGTTAAAATTTGTTAATAAATACAAAACTGTATTTATTAGTACATTCCTAAAATGTGTCCCTTTCTAAGTTTGGTCATAAAGAAGAGCCATTTATACTAGCACAACAAGCAAAACAAGCTTTTTACTGCTGAAGGGACTAGTGAAGGGCCTGTTGTTGATCCCAAGACATCCACAGGGATGAATAAATGTGGATTGTGGATTGAGGATGATAAGGGTCAACAAAAATTGGTGGCCAATGCATTAGTTGACTTCGAGGCAAAAACCATCCACACAGTTGCTTTGGCACATAACTTAGTCAAAGTGGTGGTTGAAGAGGTTATAGATGCTGCAGCTGTAGTCCCTGTCCCCACTGATGAGGTGCAGACAGTGGAATAGGCCCTTCAAACCT
>BDMB01000166.1:59166-82431 GCA_016859785.1 Macrotyloma uniflorum
ATGACCTAGAGGAGCAATTGAGTCAGGGATCTTTCATCCCTCGTGGTCGTGGCGATATCTTGACAAGGGCTATTGGAAGACCTGAGCATCCTGGCCGTGTTCATGCTGCTGGTAAAGGGGTGGGAGTCCGACAATATTTTGGACCACCATCAAAGGATGCTCACTCCTCCACATCATTCAGCCAAGAAGATATTGCTGAACTAGAGAGGACCCTCGAGGCAAGACTGGAGGAGCAATTGACTTCATCCATCACTGAACGAGTCAGGGAGGAGTTTATGCAGGCCTTTGGTCCGACTCTAGCATCGATTTCACAGACCATTCAATCCATTGAGCCTGTTCCTCCTACATTAGGTAACTATTTATATCTTATGATTTATTTAATTGCTTGCTAACTTAATTTACAAGTTTATATTTTTTTCATATTTTTAGGTGCACGAGTTAGCACTAAGGGTAGTTGTGCTGAGCCGATTACTGTTGAAGGGACTAGTGAAGGGCCTGTTGTTGATCCCAAGACATCCACAGGGCTGAATAAATGTGGATTGTGGATTGAGGATGATAAGGGTCAACAAAAATTGTGGCCAATGCATTAGTTGACTTCGAGGCAAAAACCATCCACACAGTTGCTTTGGCACATAACTTAGGTTGAAGAGGTTATAGATGTTGCTGCTGTAGTCCCTATCCCCACTGATGAGGTGCAGACAGTGGAATAGGCCCTTCAAACCTTCATTGCGTGGCCTAGGCATCTGGTAAAACCGCTTCTTGCAAAGGTTTGTCTCTCATTTCTAACTTCAACATTAATTTAATTATTTACTTCATTGTTACTAATTATTATGTAAAAACTGGTACAATCATGCATTTAAGGATAAGGAGAAGGAGAAGGAGAAGAAGGAGAAGACACCGGAGGTGGACGAATCATCAAGACCCATATATGATTTGCTGGCAATTTCTCCACAACTGTTTATAAAGGAATTTGAACTACAATGGGATGCTCGATTGTTTGGGGTGCAGAATGAAGAATTCCCTATATACATTGCCTACACAGATGCCTTGGAGATTGCTCAAGGAAATCAATGTCTAAACATAGTTGTTCTACAAGTTTGGACACTGTAAGTAATAGCTTTTTACATACACTGCTTTATTTAGGGTTATATGACATGTATACATGTTAACCACATTGGTATATTATAGGATGCTGCATCAGATGGCAGAGGAGCAAGGCTGTGTAGATACTTATGGATTCCTGGAACCCCAATCAATACAAAAATCAGGAAATAGAAGAGAAGAAGTTCAAAAATATATCCAAGGTTGTGTGATGGAGTCAAAGAGAGATATATACCTCGGGGCTTATTTAAACCAGTAAGTTATGCAAAATATCATTTTTCCTTATATTATTGTATTCAATAACTTCTAATTATTGGTAATTATATAGAAACCATTGGCAGCTATTAGTTATTTTACCCAAGAAGAATGTTGTGTGTTGGTTCTGCTCATTGGGGAGGAAACCTGACATTGACATCAAAAGTATTTTAAACGGGTATGTGTTTTTAATATGAGTTCTTTTATTTTAAAGCCTAAACCCTAACCAATATTTTTCATCAGTGTACTTAAGGTTTGTAGTAGTTTACGTGAAAAACACACAAGCATCCCTCCAACTTGGAATTTAATTACAGTATGTACCTTTTTAGTGTATCTAATTTAAGTTTTTTTGCTAAACTATATATTAATAAGTCGTATTTTTTAGTGTAACAAACAACCAGGTTCATTCGAGTGTGGATATTACGTGATGTATTGGATGTGACTCATTATTTTTGGAAACATCACAGAAACTTGGGACCAGGTAAGTATCATTTCATGATTAACTAAATTGTTACATTCAATTTATTTGTTATAATCAGAACTAATGAATAAGTTATTTCGTTTTTACAGGCATTTACAGAGAAAGAAGCATTGCCTAATCAAACCATACAAACGGTTAGAGATCAATTAGGAACCAACAATTGAACAAACAGAGTTAGGGAATTAGCGACACTTGTACCAAATCAAATTAGGAAGGAACAAAATTGCACATAGACAGAGAGAGTTAGGGTTTTCTTTACTTATTGTATCTAAATGATTCATTGTAATTGTATATTTTTATGAAATGGGAATTTTGTTTCATTATTTGTAATTGTAATTGTAATTGTAATTGTTTACTTGTTATAATAACATTTCATTAATATATATGCGATTACCANAACAGAAATATTAATATAAAACAATTTGGAATGCACAAAATTGATCGAAAATCTACGTCGGTTATGGCATAAAGCGACGTTAAATCCATTTTTCAACGTCGGTTATTGCAATAACCGACGTTAAATCAATAAAATAAACCCATTTCAACGTCGGTTATAAAATAACCGACGTTATATTATAACCTTTTAACGTCGGTTATAAAAAAAACCGGCGTTATATAATACACTTTTAACGTCGGTTATTAAAATAACCAACGTTAAATTTAACGTCGCCTAATTCAATGACACCTCGTTTTTCGACGTTAATTGGCCAATTTAACCGACATAAAAACTCCTTTTTCTAGTAGTGGATATAATAATTATTTTATTATGATATATTTATGATATTAAGATAATAATATTCTCGTAAATTATTAATAGTGACAATAGATTTATTTTTATTTTATGTAATTAAAATAATTATGTTTTTATAAACATTAAAAATTATATAAACTAAGAAGTAAAAAATAATAATTCTTATTTATTTATATTAGATTGAGTTTCTAAATATTAAACTTAATTTATTAGTAATATTAAAATTTTAATTTTAATTTTTTAATTATTATATTTATTTAATAATTTAACATTATTTTCTTTACTAGTTTCGTGTTATTTTTTGTCTAGTTATTTAATTTTCTTTTATTCGATTAATTAAATATTTTAATTAAGTAAAATAAATAATTAAATTATTTTAAAAATAAAATTTCACATTTTTAATTAAAATATATTTAATTTAAAATTTTATAAGATTTTCAAAGTATTATTAATTATATGTATTGAAGAAGCAGCTTGACTCTAGAAGGGGGGGTTGAATAGAGTCACCACACCTTTAAACTTTGGTGGGTGGATACTATGTAGGTGAAGAAGTAAGCTTATGAGAACTCGAGTTATACTGGTTCACCCTAAACTCTTGGGCTATGTCCAGTTCTCCTTTAAGAACTCTTAAAGGGTTTCACTATTCAAAACGAGTAGACAATGCCTCTCCTGGTTTACAATGAGTACACAATGCCACTCTTGGCTACAATGAGTACACTAAGCCACTCTTGGCTATCCCATTCTAATCTCCCCCTGAGACTAAGAACTACGAGTAATCTTAACTGCCACTCTTGGCTACGAAGAGAATAGTATTTGAGTAAAGACTAGGAAAAACTCTCACAGAGAGGGTATACAATAAGATGCTCCTGACTGAGACTCTAACTTTACTATGGAAGAATATAACAATGACTTTCTATCGAAACTTTCTAACAGCTTGTATATGATTGTAGTTGTTGTAACTGTTGTCTTGTGCTTGGTTCTTTTGCCTTTATCATTCTCTACTTTTATAGGCTTTCAAAAATATGACCATTGTAGAAAAATCTTTAACTTTAATATTCTTCAGATATTCTAATGATAATCTTCTAATATCTTCATGTGTCAGGTTACTAAGATTTTTCTCTCAATAATACTTCTTTGGAAACTCTTGATCTGATGACACCTATTAAAAAGAAATACAGTACAAATATGAAATATATATTTTTTATAACAGACAAAATATTTCCTTTTATTTACGAGATGATATATTTGATTCTATAACTTCTTATTTAGATCTTTATATAATATTTCATTTTATTCTTTCAAATAATATTTCAATACTTGATTTCCATACTAAGCCAACTAGCCGTTATACGATATACTGTTCTTATGTATTTATAGAATGTTATATAAGCGGAATTTCATTTAGCGTTATTACCAATTATAACATAATTATTTTATAAGTGCTTTTCTATTAACCTTTGATTTATTCAAAACTTATTTTCATTTATTATCATCAAAACATATTGTGTGCATGTTATCCAATAGACCGTCCGAGTTCTAACAATATGTTTTTTTGAAATTTTATTATTTAAGTAGGTTTATACTCCATTTCTTCTTCTTCATTTCTTTCCCCTTATTTCCTTTTGTTTCTTTTCTCTCCGTCTTTTCTTCTTCTTCTTCTTTTCCTTCTCGTGGAGGGTTTTCTCTACGACCAGAAATGACTACATGCATAAAAATATTAATAATTATGAAAAAAATATGACATGAAAATAATAATAATTATTATTAATTATTGATATAATAATTAATTTATTATGATATATTTATGATATTAAGATAATAATATTATTTTCATAAATTATTAGTAGAGACAATATATTTAATTTTATTTTATGAAATTAAAATAATTATTTGTTTATAAACATTAAAAATTATATAAACTAAGAATTAATAAAAAATAATTCTTATTTATTTATATTAAATTTAGTTTCTAAAAATTAAATTAAATTTATTATTAATATTAAAATTTTAATTATCATTTTTTAATTATTATATTTATTTAATAATTTAATATTTTTTTTATTTATCAGTTTCGTCTTATTTTTTCTCTAGTTATTTAATTTTCTTTTATTTAATTAATTAAATATTTTAATTAAGTAAAATAAAGAATTAAATTATTTTAAAAATAACATTTTACATTTATGATTAAAATATATTTAATTAAAAAATTTATAAGATTTTCAAAGTATTATTAATTATATGTTTTTCTAAAATTTTATTATTTAAGTAGGTTTATACTTCGTTTCTTCTTCTTCATTTCTTTTCCCTTATTTTCTTTTTGTTTCTTTTGTCTCCGTTTTCTCGTCTTCTTCTTCTTCTTTTCCTTCTCGTTCAAGGTTTCCTCTAGGCCTGGACAAGAAACGACCACTTGCTTAAAAATATTAATAATTATGAAAAAAATGTAACATTAAAATAATAATAATAATAGTTATTATTAATTATTGAAATAATATATAATTTATTATGATATATTTATGATATTAAAATAATAATATTTTTTTCATAAATTATTAATAGTGACAAAAGATTTATTTTTATTTTATGAAATTAAAATAATTATTTTTTTATAAACATTAAAAATTATATAAATTAAGAATTAAAAAATAATAATTCTTATTTATTTATATTAGATTGAGTTTCTAAACATTAAATTTAATTTATTATTAATATTAACATTTTAAATTTAATTTCGTAATTATTATATTTATTTAATAATTTAACATTATTTTCTTTATAAGTATCATCTTATTTTTTGTCTAGTTATTTAATTTTTTTTATTCAATTAATTAAATATTTTAATTATGTAAAATAAATATTTAAATTATTTTAAAAATAACATTTTACATTTATGATTAATATATATTTAATTTAAAATTTTATAAGATTTTCAAAGTATTATTATTTATATGTGTTTCTGAAATTTTATTATTTAAATAGATTTATACTTCGTTTCTTCTTCTTCATTTATTTCCTTTTGTTTCTTTTGTCTCCGTCTTTTCTTCTTCTTGTTCTTCTTTTTCTTCTCATGGAGGGTTCCTCTACGACAAGAAACGACCACTTGCATAAAAATATTAATAATATGAAAAAAATGTGACATTAAAATAATAATAATAATTATTATTAATTATTGAAATAATAATTAATTTATTATGGCATAGTTATGATATTAAAATAATAATATTATTTTCGTAAATTATTAATTAATAGTGACAATAGATTTATTTTTATTTTATGAAATTAAAATAATTATTTTTTTATAAACATAAAAAATTATAAAAATTAAGAATTAAAAAATAATAATTCTTATTTATTTATATTAGATTGAGTTTTTAAACATTAAATTTAATTTATTATTAATATTAAAATTTTAATAAAATCACTCATGATAAAATCACCCACGATAAAATCACCCTTGCTAAAATCACCCATGATAAAATCACCCATGATAGAAAATCAACCTTCATAGAATCACCCACGATAAAATCAAGCAAGATAATATCACCCACGATAAAATCACCCACTATAAAATCACTCACGATAAAATCACCCTCGATAGAATCACCTATAATAAAATCACTCTCAATATAGCCACGATGAAATCAAGCACGATAGAATCATCCAAACTAAAATCACCCGCTATAAAATCCCCATGATAAAATCACCCTAGATAGAATCACCCTCGATAGAATCACCCAAGATAAAATCACCCACGATAAAATCACAGTGTATAAAAGAACCCTTGATAAACTCACGCACGATAAAATCACCCATGATAAAATCATCCATGATAAAATCATCCATGATAAAATCACCCTAGAGAAAATCACCGTAAAAAAATTCACTCATGATAAAATCACCCTTGATATAATCACCCACGATAAAATAACCCACGATAAATTCATCCAAACTAAAATCACCCACGATAAAATCAACCAGGATAAAATCATCGTTGATAAAATCACACTCGATAAATTCACCGACGAAAAAATCACCCACGATGAAATCAGGCAAGATAAAATCACTCATGATAAAATCACCCTTCATAAATTCACCGACGAGAAAATCAACCAAGATAATATCACCCACGCTAAAATCTCGCACGATAAAATCACACACGATAAAATCAGCCATGATAAAATAACGCTATAGAAAATCACCCTCGAAAAAATCACTCATGATAAAATCACCCTAGATATAAATACCCACGATAAAATCATTCAAACTAAAATCCCCCACACTAAAAACACCCACGATAAAATCACGCACGATAAAATGACTTTCGATAAAATCACACTCGATTAAATCACCGACGAAAAAATCACCCTCGATAAAAGCAGGCAGGATAAAATCACCCACTATTAAATCACCCTCGATAAAATCACCCATGATAAAATCACCCTCGATAAAATCACCCATGATAAAATTATCCATCATAAAATCACCCACGATAAAATCACTCACAATAAAATCACCCACGATAAAATCACCCATGATAAAATCACCATCGATAAAATCACCCATGATAAAATCACCCTTGATAAAATCACCCACACTAAAATCACCCATAGTAAAATCACCGATGATAAAATCACCCACAATAAAATCACCCATAATAATGTCACCAACGATAAAATCACCCACGATAAAATCACCCATGATATAATCACCCACGATAAAATCACCTATGATAAAATTACTCATGATAAAATCACCCTTCATAGAATCACCCACAATAAAATCAACAAAGATAATATCAGGCACGATAAAATCACCCTTAATATAATCACCGACGATAAAATCATCCAAACTAAAATCACCCACACTAAAATCACCGAAGTAAAAATTACCCTCAATAAAATCACCCACTATAAAATTCCCATGATAAAATCACCCTCGATAGAATCACACATGATAAAATCACCCACGATAAAATCACCCATGATAAAATCATCCTAGAGGAAATCACCCTAGAGAAAATCACCCTCGAAAAAATCACTGATGATAAAATCATCCTTGATATAATCACCCATGATAAAATCATCCAAACTAAAATCCCCCACACTAAAACACCCACGATAAAATCACGCACGATAAAATCACCTTCGATAAAATCAACCAAGATAAAATCACTCGCTATAAAATTACCCTCAATAAAATCACCCTTGATAAAATCACCCTCGATAAAATCACCCATGATAAAATCATCCATCCTAAATCACCCACGATAAAATCACCCACAATAAAATCACCTATTATAAAATCACCATCGATAAAATCACCCACGATAAAATAACCCACAGTAAAATCACCCATTATAAAGTCACCTTTGATAAAATCACTCACGATAAAATCACGCAAGAAACTATGATAAAATGACCCACGATAAAATCACTTACGATGTTATCACCCTCGATAAAATCACCCATGATAAAATCACCCTTGATAAAATCACGCATGAAAAAAACACCCCCAATAAAATCACCCACTATAAAATCACTCATGATAAGATCACCCTCGATAAAATCACCCATGATAAAATCACCCATGTTAAAATCACCCATGATAAAATCACCCACGATAAAATCACCCACTATAAAATCAACCACACTAAAATCACCCATAGTAAAATCACCGATTATAAAATCACCCTTCATAAAATCAACCACGATAAAATCACCCAAGATAATATCACCAACAATAAAATCACCCATGATAAAATCACCCATGATAAAATTACCCATGATAAAATCACACATGATAAAATCACCCTTCATAGAATCACCCACGATAAAATCAATCAAGATAATATCACCCATAATAAAATCACCCACTATAAAATCAACCACAATAAAATCACCCTCGATACAATCACCCATGATAAAATCACCCACGATAATTGATAAAATCATGCAGCATAAAATCACCCACGATAAAATCACACACGATAAAATCACCCATGATAAAATCACCCTCAATATAATCAGCCACGATAAAATCAGTTACGATAAAATCATCCAAACTAAAATCACCAACACTAAAATCACCCACACTAAAATCACCGACGAAAAAATTACCCTTAATAAAATCATTCAAGATAAAATCACCCACTGTAAAATCCCCATGATAAAATCACCCTCGATAGAATCACCCATGATAAAATCACCCACAATAAAATCACTGTTTATAAAATCACCCTTGATAAAATTACGCACGATAAAATCACCCGCAATAAAATCACACCAGCTAAAATCACCCATGATAAAATCATCCTAGAGAAAATCACCCTAGAGAAAATCACCCTCGTAAAATCACTAATGATAAAATTTCCCTTGATATAATCACCCATGATAAAATCATCCAAACCGAAATCCCCCACACTAAAACACCCACGATAAAATCACGCATGATAAAATCACCTTCGATAAAATCATACTCGATTAAATCACCGATGAAAAAATAACCTGGATAAAATCAACCAAGATAAAATCACCCACTATAAAATCACCCTCGATAAAATCACCTTTGATAAAATCACCCTCGATAAAATCACGAATGATAAAATCAACGATCATAAAATCATCCACACTAAAATTTGCCATGATAAAATCACCCACGATAAAATCTCTCACGATAAAATAACCCATTATAAAATCACCAATGATAAAATCACCCTCGATAAAATCAACCATGACAAAATCACCTTCGATAAAATCACCCATGATAAAATAACCCACAGTAAAATCACCCACAGTAAAATCACCCACGATAAAATCACTCATGATGAAATCACCCTCGATAAAATCACCCAAGATACTATCCCCCACGATAAAATGACCCACGATAAAATCACCCCCGATAACATCACCCATGAAATATCACCCCCAATAAAATCANAAAATCTCCCCCACTAAAATCACCCACGATAAAATCACCCACAATAAAATCATCCATGATAAAATAACACTTGATATATTCACCCATGATAAAATCATTCAAACTAAAATCCCCCAAAATAAAATCACCCACGATAAAATCATCCACCATAAAATCACCCATGATAAATTCACCCTCGACAGAATCACCCATGATAAAATTACCCACGATAAAATCATCGTTTACAAAATCACCCTTGATAAAATCACGTATGATAAAATCACCCACGATAAAATCACCCTCGCTAAAATCACCCACCATAAAATCATCCACGATAAAATCACCCATGATAAAATAACCCTAGAGAAAATTACCCTAGAGAAATTCACCCTTGAAAAAATCCCTATTGATAAAATCACCCTTGATATAATCACCCACGATAAAATCACCCACTGAAAAAATCATCTAAAATAAATTCCCCCACACTAAAGTCACCTACGATAAAATCACCCACTATAAAATCACACTTCAATAAAATCACACTCGATAAAATCTGCCAAGATAAAATCACCCACTATAAAATCATCCTCGATAAAATCTCCCCTGATAAAATCACCCATGATAAAATCACCCACTATCAAATCTCCCTCAATAAAATCACCAAAGATAAAATCACCCACTATAAAATCCCCACGATAAAATCACCCATGATAAAATCACCCATGATAAGATCACCCTCGAGAAAATCACCCACAATAAAATCACGCACAGTAAAATCACCCTTAATAAAATCATCCACGATAAAATAACGCAAGATAATATCACCAACGATAAAATCACCCACGATAAAATCACCTATTATAAAATCACCCACGATAAAATCACCCATGATAAAATCATCTAAAATAAATTCCCCCACACTAAAGTCACCCACGATAAAATCACCCACAATCACCCTTCCTAAAATCACCCACGAGAAAATCAACCTAGATAATATCACCCACAATAAAATCACCCACCATAAAACCACCCACGATAAAATCACCCGCGATAGAATCACCCATGATAAAATCACCCACTATAAAATCACCGTTTATAAAATCACCTTTGATAAAATCATGGATGATAAAATCATCCACGATAAAATCACCCATGATAAAATCAACCTAGAGAAAATCACCCTTGAAAAAATCACTCATGATAAAATCACCCTTGATATAATCACCCACAATAAATCATCCACGTTAAAATCATCCAAACTAAAATCTCACGCACTAAAATCACCCATGATAAAATCACCTTAGATAAAATCACACTCGATGAAATCATTGACGAAAAAATCACGCTCGAAAAAATCACCAAAGATAAAATCACCCACTATAAAATCATCCTTGATAAAATCACCCTTGATAAAATCACCTTCGATAAAATCACCCTTGATAAAATCACCCTTGATAAAATCACCCTTGATAAAATCACCCACACTAAAATTTGCCATGATAAAATCATCCATGATAAAATCACCCACGATAAAATCACATATGATAAAATCACCCTCAATAAAATCACGTTTGATTAAATCACCCTCGATAAAATCAACCACGATAAAATAACCCACACTAAAATTACCCACAGTAAAAACACCCATGATAATATCGCCCTTGATAAAATCACCAATGATAAAATTATCCAAGATAATATCATTATCGATAAAATCACTTATGATAAAATTACCCTCGATAAAATCACACACGATAATATCACCAATGATAAAATCACCCAAGATACTATCACCGACGATAAAATGACCTATAATAAAATCACCTTCGATAAAATCACCCATGACAAAATCACCCCCAATAAAATCATCCAAGACAAAATCACTCACGATAAAATCACCCTCGATAAAATCACCAATGATAAAATCATCCATGATAAAATTGTTACCACTCTTTGAAGATTCAAGAATGGTCAAGAATTCAAGTATTTTAATAATGATCAAGAAATTCAAGAATCAAGAACATCAAGAAAATTCAAGTTGGAAGCAAGCTCAAAGACATAGAAGACTTAGTTTATAGTTAGGAGTGAATGATTTCAAAAGGTAATCATCACTCAGCTCAGAGTATTTTCTCAAGAAAACTATTTTTGAAAAACTATAAAAATCACTGAAATAATCGATTATACATAGAACATAATCGATTATGTTTCTGAAAATTTTTTAAGAATAATTTTGACTCGACAATAATCGATTATGCTTTTTTTTTTTGGAAAATAACAATGCTTGCGGGAATAATCGATTATGTGTTTTTGAAAAATAAAATTCTTTCGGGAATAATCGAATAGATAATCGATTATCTATTTCAAATCTGAAAGTATTTCTCTCGGGGATAATCAATTATATCCATAATATAATCGATTATGTTCGAAGAATTTTGAAAAATAAACGTTGCGAAAAATCCTCCTAAAATAAAGGAGAATCTTTGATTTTATTTTCTGAACGTTGTGAGGCTCTGAACAGAGTAAAAAATGTGATTTCAAATTAAAATAAAATAAAATATTTTATATGGAATATTTGGTTATTTAATAAGCATATCAGGGTTTTTCAAGATACCTCTCACAATACACTTTTTCATACTTTTTCTCCGAGTATCTTGAACCACAAAATTTTATGTTTTGAAAGAGAAAATATTTTTCTGTACATTAATCTTTCTGAGAAAAATCTTGAGGATACTCTTGAGCAGAGTCGGTGCTACAGTTTGAAAGCGTTACTCCAGGTGATATCTTTTTTATTATAATCATCCTCTGAGGCTGTTCAGAGGAGGTGTTTTTGTCTTTCCTTGTGTGATTCAAGGAAGGTGTTTCATTCCTTGTGGGACTCAAGGAATGTGTGGTAATCTCTTGTGGGTTTTCAAGACTCTATCATTAATTTCGTATTTTTGCATGTTTCACTTGTGATTAGTGGTTGTAAAAATTGTGATAAATTAAAGATATAAGAGTGTGGGATCATCTCAGGTTGAGGTGATTGGGAACTGGACGTAGGGTTAAGGATTTAACTCGAACCAGTATAAATTCCTGTGTTCGTCTTTCTTTCCCTCATCCTTTAATTTTTATTCCATCAATTCACCCCCCCCCTCTTGATGCTACTTGGCAACATTCTTTAGCTTTCTTGCAAGTTTATTCGCGCATTAGTTTAAAATCACCCACACTAAAATCACCCATAGTAAAATCACCCTTAATAAAATCACCCACGATAAAATCAACCTTCATTAAATCACCCACGATAAGAAGAAGAAGAAAGGAGTAGAAGAATTTAGGAGAAGAAGAAGTTGGGAGAAGAAGATGAAACGAGAAGAAGAATGTAGGAGAAGAAGAAGAAAGGATAAGAAGAACAATAGAGAAGAAATAGAAAGGAGAAGCAGAAGTTAGGAGAATGAGAAGAAAGGAGAAGAAGAACTTAGGAGATGAAGAAGAAAGGAGAAAACGAAGTTAGGAGAAGAAGAAGAAGAAGAAGAAGAAGAAGAAAGGAGAAGAAGAAGTTAGGAGAAGAAGAGGAAAGGAAAAGAAGAAGAAGAAAGGAGAAGAAATAGTTAGGAGAAAAAGAAGAAGAATGGAGAAGAAGAAGAAAGGTGAAGAAGTTAGGAGAAGAAGATATGAGAACAAAGAGTAAGGAGAAGAAGATAGGAGAAGAAATAGTTGGGAAAAGAAGGAGAAAGTAGAAGAAGTTAGGAGAAGAAGAAGAAAAGAGTAGAAAAAGTTAGGAGAAGAAGAAGAAAAGAGTAGAAGAAGTTAGGAGAAGAAGAAGAAAAGAGTAGAAGAAGTTAGGAGAAGAAGAAGAAAACAGAACTAGAACTTACGCGAAGAAGAAGAAAGGAGGAGAAGAACATGGGAGAAGAAGCAGAAGGGAGAAAAAAAAGTTAGAAGAAGAAGTAGAAAGGATAAGAAGAAGAAAGGAGAAGAAGAAGAATAGAGAAGAAGAAACGAGAAGAGGAAGGTAGGAGAAGAAGAAGAATAATAGAGAAGAAGTAACGAGAAGAGGAAGTTAGGAGAAGAAGAAGAAGATGGACAAGAAGAAGAAAGGAGAAGATGAAGAAGAATGTAGAAGAAGAAGGAAAAGGAGAAGAAGAAGTTAGGAGAAGAAGTAGTTAGGAGAAGAAGAAGAAAGGAGAAGTAGAAGAATGGAGAAGAAGAACAAAGGAGAAGAAGAAGAAAGGAAAAGAAGTTAGGTGAAGAAGAAGAAAGGAGAAGAAGAAATTTGAAGAAGTTAGGAGAAGAAGAAGAAAGGAGAAGAAGAAGAAAGGGGAAGAAAAAGAAAGGAGAAGAAGAAGAATGGGGAAGAAGAAGAAAGGAGAAGAAGAAGAAAGGGGAAGAAGAAGAAAGGCGAAGAAGAAGAAAGCAGAAAAGTTAGGAGAAGAAGAAGAAAAGAGAAAATTTAGGAGAAGAAGAAAAAAAGAGAAAATTTAGGAGAAGAAGAAGAAAGGAGAAGAAGAAGTAAGTAAAAGAAGAAGAAAGGAGAAAATGAAGTTCGAAGAAGAAGAAGAAAGGAGAAGATGAGGTTAAGAGAAGAAGTGAGGAGAAGAAGAAGTTATGAGATGAAGAAAAAAGGACAAATGTAGTTAGGAGAAGAAGAGGAATGGAGAAGAAGAAGAAAGGAGAAGAAGAAGACCGGAGAAGAAGAAGAAAGGAGAAGAAAGGAGAGAAAAAAGTTAGGAGAAGTAGAGGAAAGGAGAAGAAGAATATAGGAGAAAAAGATGAAAGTAGAAGAAGAAGAAGAAGAATGAAGAAGAATAAGAAAGGAGAAGAAGAAGAATGGAGAAAATGAAGAAAGGAGAAGAAGAAATTAGGAGAAGAAGAAGAAATGAGAAAAAGAAAGGAGTAGAAGAAGAATGGAGAAGAAGAAGGATGGAGAAGAAGAAAAAAGGAGAAGAAGAAGTTAGTAGAAGAAGAAGTAAGGTAAAGAAGAAGAAAAAAGAATAAGAAGAATAGAGAAGAAGAAGAAAGAAGAAGAATAAGTTAGGAGAAGAGGAAGAAGAATGGAGAAGAAGAAGAAAGGAGAAGAAATTAGGAGAAGAGGAAGAAAGGATTAGAAGATGAAAGGAAAAGAAGAAGAAAGAAGAAGAAGAAGAAAGGAGATAAGAAAGGAAGAAGGAGAAAGGAGAAGAAGAAGTTAGAAGAAGAAGCAGAAAGGAGAAGAAGCAGAAAGGAGAATAAGATGAAATGAAAAGAAAAATTTAGAAGAATCAGAAGAAAGGAGAAAAAGAGGTAACTAGAAGAAGAAAAAAGGAGAAGAAGAAGAATGGAGAAGAAGAAGTTAGTAGACGAAGAATAACGGAGAAGAAAAGGAATGGAGAAGAAGAAGTTAGGAGAAAAAGAAGAAAGGAGAAGAAGAAGAAAGGAGAAAAGGAAGAAAAGAGAGGAAGTTAAGAGAAGAAAAGAAAAGAAGAAGTTAGTAGAAGAAGAAGAAACGAGAAGAAGAAGTTAGTGAAAGAAAAAGAAAGGAGAATAAGAAGTGAAAAGAACAAGAAGAAAAGAGAAGATGAAAAAGAATGGAGAAAATGAAGAAGGAGAAGAAGAAGAAGATGGAGAAGAAGAAGAATGAAGAAGAAGAATGAAGAAGAAGAAAGGAAAAGAAGGAGTGAAGAGAAGAAGAAGAAAGGAGAAGATGAAGAAGAATGGACAAGAAGAAGAAATGATAAGAAGTTAGGAAAAGAAGAAGTAAGGATTAGAAGATGAAAGGAGACAAAGAAAGTAGAAGAAGAAGTTAGGAAAAGAAGAAGGAAGAAGTTAGGAGAAGAAGATGAAAGGAGAAGAAGAAGAAAGGAGAGGAGGAAGTAGGAGAAGAAGAAGTTAGGAGAAGAAGAAGTTAGGAGAAGAAGAAGAAAGCAGAAGAAGTAGTTAGGAGAAGAAGATGAAAGGAGAAGAAGAAGAAAGGAGAGGAGGAAGTAGGAGAAGAAGAAGTTAGGAGAAGAAGAAGTTAGGAGAAGAAGAAGAAAGCAGAAGAAGTAGTTAGGAGAAGAAGATGAAAGGAGAAGAAGAAGAAAGGAGAGGAGGAAGTAGGAAGAAGAAGAAGAAAGGAGAATAAGAAGTTAGAAGAAGAAGATGAAAGGAGAAGAAGAAGAAAGCTGAGGAGGAAGTTAGGAGAAGAAGAAGTTAGGAGAAGAAGTAGTTAGGAGAAGAAGATGAAAGGAGAAGAAGAAGAAAGGAGAGGAGGAAGTTAGGAGAAGAAGAAGAAAGAAGAAGAAGAAGAATGGAGGAGAAGAAGAAAGGAGAAGATGAAGTTAGGAGAAGTAGAAGAAAAGAGAAGAAGAAGTTAGGACATGTAGAAGAAAGGAGAAGAAGAAGTTAGGAGAAGAAGAAAGGAGAAGAAGAAATTAATAGAAGAAGTCGAAAGGAAAAGAAGTTAGTTGAAGAAGGAGAAAGGAGAGAAAGTTAGGGGAAAAAAAAGAAAGGAGAAGAAGAAGTTAAGAGATGAAGAAGAAGTTAGGAGAAGAAGCAAAAAGGGGAAGAAGAACAAAGGAGTAGAAGAATTTAGGAGAAGAAGAAGTTGGGAGAAGAAGATGAAACGAGAAAAAGAAGGTAGGAGAAGAAGAAGAAAGGATAAGAATAACAATAGAGAAGAAATAGAAAGGAGAAGCAGAAGTTAGGAGAATAAGAAGAAAGGAGAAAAAGAAGGAAGGAGTAGAAGAACTTAGGAGATAAAGAAGTTAGGAGAAGAAGATGAAGAAGAAAGGAGAAAAAGAAGTTAGGAGAAGAAGAAAAAAGGAGAAGAAGAGGTTAGGAGAAGAAGAAGAAAGGAGAAGAAGAACTTAGGAGATGAAGAAGAAAGGAGAAAAAGAAGTTAGCAGAAGAAGAATAAAGGAGTAGAAGAATTTAGGAGAAGAAGAAGTTGGGAGAAGAAGATGAAATGAGAAGAAGAATGTAGGAGAAGAAGAAGAAAGGATAAGAAGAACAATAGAGAAGAAATAGAAAGGAGAAACAGAAGTTAGGAGAATGAGAAGAAAGGAGAAGAAGAATAAGAAAGGAGAAGAAGAACTTAGGAGATGAAGAAGAAAGGAGAAAAAGAAGTTAGGAGAAGAAGAAGAAGAAGAAGAAGAAGAAGAAAGGAGAAGAAGAAGTTAGGAGAAGAAGAAGAAAAGAGAAGAAGAGGTTAGGAGAAGAAGAAGAAAGGAGAAGAAGAAGTTAGGAGAAGAAGAGGAAAGGAAAAGAAGAAGAAGAAAGGAGAAGAAATAGTTAGGAGAAAAAGAAGAAGTATGGTGAAGAAGAAGAAAGGTGAAGAAGTTAGGAGAAGAAGATATGAGAACAAAAAGAAAGGAGAACAAGATAGGAGAAGAAATAGTTAGGAAAAGAGGGAGAAAGTAGAAGAAGTTAGGCGAAGAAGAAGAAAGGAGTAGAAGAAGTTAGGAGAAGAAGAAGAAAGGAGAAGAAATAGTTAGGAGAAAAAGAAGAAGAATGGAGAAGAATAAGAAAGATGAAGAAGTGAGGAGAAGAAGGAAAAAGGAGAAGAAGGAAAAAGGTCAAATGTTAATAGGAAACGAAGAAGAATAGAGAAAAACAAGACAAGAGAAGAAGAAGAAAGGAGAAGAAAAAGTTAGGAGAAGAAGAAGAAAGGAGAAAAAAAAGTTAGGAGAAGAACATAGGAGAAGAAGATTAAAGCAGAAGAAGAAGAAAGGAGAAGAAGAAGAATGGAGAAGAAGAAGAAAAGAGAAGAAGAACAAGTAGAATCGAGAAAATTAAGAAAGGAGAAGAAGAAATTAGGAGAAGAAGAAGTTAGGAGTAAAAGCAGAAAGGAGAAGAAGAAGAAAGGAAACGAAGAAGTTAGGAGAAGAAGAATAATGGAAAAGAAGAAGTTCTGAGAAGAAGAAAAAAGGAGAAGAAGAAGAGGGAAGTAGAAGTAGAAGAAAGGAGAAGAAGAATTTAGTAGAGGAAGAAGTTGGGAGAAGAAGATGAAACGAGAAGAAGAAGGTAGGAGAAGAAGAAGAAAGGTTAAGAAGAACAATAGAGAAGAAATATAAAGGAAAAGCAGAAGTTAGGAGAGTAAGAAGAAAGGAGAACAAGAAGAAAGGAGAAGAAAAACTTAGGAGATGAAGAAGAAAGGAGAAAAAAAAGTTAGGAGAAGAAGAAGAAAGCAGAAGAAGTTGTTAGGAGAAGAAGATGAAAGGAGAAGAAGAAGAAAGGAGAGGAGGAAGTTAGGAGAAGAAGATGAAAGGAGAAGAAGAAGAAAGGAGAGGAGGAAGTTAGGAGAAGAAGAAGAAAGGAGAAGAAGAAGAATGGAGGAGAAGAAGAAAGGAGAAGATGAAAAGAGTAGAAGAAGTTAGGACAAGTAGAAGAAAGGAGAAGAAGAAGTTAGGAGAAGAAGAAATTAAGAGAAGAAGAAGAAGAAGAAAGGAGAAAAGGAAGTTACGAAAAGAAGAAGAAAGGAGAAGAAGAGGTTAGGAGAGGAAGAAGAAAGAAGAAGAAGAACTTAGGAGATGAAGATGTAAGGAGAAAAAGAAGTTAGGAGAAGAAGAAGAAAGGAGAAGAAATAGTTAGGAGAAAAAGAAGAAGAATGGAGAAAAAGAAGAAAGGTGAAGAAGTTAGGAGAAGAAGATATGAGAATAAAAAGAAAGGAGAACAAGATAGGAGAAGAAATAGTTAGTAAAAGAAGGAGAAAGTAGAAGAAGTTAGGCAAAGAAGAAGAAAGGAGTAGAAGAAGTTAGGAGAAGAAGAAGAAAGGAGTAGAAGAAGAAAGGGGAAGAAGAAGAAGAAAGGAGAAGAAATAGTTAGGAGAAAAACAAGAAGAATGGAGAAGAAGAAGAAAGGAGATGAACAGGTTAGGAGAAGAAGAGTAAAGGAAAAGAAGAAGAAGAAAGGAGAAGCAGAACTTATGAGAAAAAGAAGGAAGGAGAAGAAATAGTTAGGAGAAAAAGAAGAAGAATGGAGAAGAAGAAGAAAGATGAAAAAGTTAGGAGAAGAAGAAGTAAGGAGTAGAAGAAGTTAGGAGAAGAAGAAGAAAGGAGTAGAAGAAGAAAGGGGTAGAAGAAGAAAAGAGAAGAACAGGTTAGGAGAAGAAAGAGGAGAGGAAAAGAAGAAGAAGAAAGGAGAAGAATGGCGAAGAAGAAGAAAGGTGAAGAAGTTAGGAGAAGAAGTGAGGAGAAGAAAGAAAAAGGAGAAGAAGAAAAAAGGAGAAATGTAGTTAGGAGAAGAATAGGAATGGAGAAAACAAGACAGGAGAAGAAGAAGAAAGGAGAAGAAAAAGTTAGAAGAAGAAGAAAGGAGAAAAAAAAGATAGGAGAAGAACATAGGAGAAGAAGATGAAAGCAGAAGAAGAAGAATGGAGAAGAAGAAGAAAGGAGAAGAAGAAGTTAGGAATAGAAGTAGAAAGGAGAAGAAGAAGAAAGGAAACGAAGAAGTTAGGAGAAGAAGAAGAATGGAAACGAAGAAGTTAGGGGAAGAAGAAAAAAGGAGAAGAAGAAGAAGAAAGGAGAAGAAGAAGAAAAGAAACGAAGAAGTTAGGAGAAGAAGAAGAATGGAAAAGAAGAAGTTAGGAGAAGAAGAAGAAGAAAGGAGAAGAAGAAGAAAGGAGAAGAAGAAGAAGTAGAATCCAGAAAATGAAGAAAGGAGAAGAAGAAATTAAGAAGGAGTAGAAGAAGTTAGGATAAGAAGACGAAAGGAGAAGAAATAGTTAGGAGAAAAAGAAGAAGAATGGAGAAGAAGATATGAGAACAAAAAGAAAGGAGAACAAGATAGGAGAGGAAATAGTTAGGAAAAGAAGGAGAAAGTAGAAGAAGTTAGGCGAAGAAGAAAAAAGGAGTAGAAGAAGTTAGGAGAAGAAGAAGAAAGGGGAAGAAGAAGAAAGGAGAAGAAATAGTTAGGAGAAAAAGAAGAAGAATGGAGAAGAAGAAGAAAGGTGAAGAAGTTAGGAGAAGAAGTGACGAGAAGAAGGACAAAGGAGAGGAAGAAAAAAGGACAAAGGTAGTTAGGAGAAGAAGAGGAATGGAGAAGAACAAGACAGGAGAAGAAGAAGAAAGGAGAAAAAAAAATTACGAGAAGATCATAGGAGAAGAAGGTGAGAGCAGAAGAAGAAGAATGGAGAAGAAGAAGAAAGGAGAAGAAGAAGAAGTAGAATCGAGAAAACGAAGAAAAGAGAAGAAGAAATTAGGAGAAGAAGAAGTTAGGAGTAGATGCAGAAAGGAGAAGAAGAAGAAAGGAAACGAAGAAGTTAGGAGAAGAAGAAAAAAGTAAAAGAAGAAGTTAGGAGAAGAAGAAAAAAGGAGAAGAAAGGAGAAGAAGAATTTAGGAGAAGAAGTTGGGAGAAGAAGATGAAATGAGAAGAAGAAGGTAGGAGAAGAAGAACAATAGAGAAGAAATAGAAAGGACAAGCAGAAGTTAGGAGAATAAGAAGAAAGGAGAAAAATAAGAAAGGAGAAGAAGAACTTAGGAGATAAAGAAGTTAGGAGAAGAAGAAGAAGAAAGGAGAAAAAGAAGTTAGGAGAAGAAGAAGAAAGGAAAAGAAGAGGTTAGGAGAATAAGAAGAAAGAAGAAGAAAATTATAGGAGATGAAGAAGAAAGGAGAAAAAGAAGTTAGGAGAAGAAGAAGAAAGGAGAAGAACAAATTAGGAGAAGAAGAGGAAAGGAAAAGGAGAAGAAGAAATTAGGAGAAGAAGTTAGGAGTAGAAGCAGAAAGGAGAAGAAGAAGAAAGGAGAAAAAAAATTAGGAGAAGAAGAGGAAAGGAAAAGGAGAAGAAGAAATTAGGAGAAGAAGTTAGGAGTAGAAGCAGAAAGGAGAAGAAGAAGAAAGGAGAAAAAAAAATTAGGAGAAGAAGAGGAAAGGAAAAGGAGAAGAAGAAATTAGGAGAAGAAGTTAGGAGTAGAAGCAGAAAGGAGAAGAAGAAGAAAGGAAACGAAGAAGTGTGGAGAAGAAGAAGAATGGAAAAGAAGAAGTTAGGAGAAGAAGAAAAAATGAGAAGAAGAAGAAGAATAGAGATGAAGAAGAAAGGAAATGAAGAAGTTAGGAGAAGAAGAAGAATGGAAAAGAAGAAGTTAGGAGAAGTAGAAAAAAGGAGAAGAAGAAGAATAATGGAGAAGAAGAATTTAGGAGAAGAAGAGGTTTGGAGAAGAAGAAGAAAGGAGTAGAAGAAGTTAGGAGAAGAAGAAGAAAGGAGAAGAAATAGTTAGCAGAAAAAGAAGAAGAATGGAGAAGAAGATATGAGAACAAAAAGAAAGCAGAACAAGATAGGAGAAGAAATAGTTAGGAAAAGAAGGAGAAAGTATAAGAAGTTAGGCGAAGAAGAAGGAAAGAGTAGAAGAAGTTAGGAGAAGAAGAAGAAAGGAGTAGAAGAAGAAAGGGAAAGAAGAATAAAGGAGAAGAACAGGTTAGGAGAAGAAGAGGAAAGGAAAAGAAGAAGAAGAAAGGAGAAGAAATAGTTAGGAGAAAAAGAAGAAGAATGGAGAAGAAGAAGAAAGGTGAAAAAGTGAGGAGAAGAAGGCAAAGGAGAAGAAGAAAAAATGACAAATGTAGTTAGGAGAAGAAGAGGAATGGAGAAGAACAAGACGGCAGAAAAAGAAGAAAGGAGAAGAAAAAGTTAGGCGAAGAAGAAGAAAGGAGAAAAAAAAGTTAGGAGAAGAACATAGGAGAAGAAGATGAAAGCAAAAGAAGAAGAAGAAAGGAGAAAAAAAAGTTAGGAGAAGAACATAGGAGAAGAAGATGAAAGCAAAAGAAGAAGAAGAAAGGAGAAGAAGAAGAATGGAGAAGAAGAAAAAAGGAGAAGAAGAAGAAGTAGAATCGAGAAAATGAAGAAAGGAGAAGAAGAAATTAGGAGAAGAAGAAGTTAGGAGTAGAAGCAAAAGGAGAAGAAGAAGAAAGGAAACGAAGAAGTTAGGAGAAGAAGAAGAATGGAAAAGAAGAAGTTAGGAGAAGTGGAAAGAAGGAGAAGAAGAAGAAGAAGAAAGGAGAAGAAGAATTTAGGAGAAGAAGAAGAAAGGAGTAGAAGAAGATAGGAGAAGAAGGAGAAAGGAGAAGAAATAGTTAGGAGAAAAAGAAGAAGAATGGAGAAGATGAAGAAAGGTGAAGAAGTTAGGAGAAGAAGTGAGGAGAAGAAGCAAAAAGGACAAATGAAGTTAGGAGAAGGAGAGGAATGGAGAAGAACAAGACAGTAGAAGAAGAAGAAGAAAGGAGAAGAAAAAGTTAGGAGAAGAAGAAGAAAGGAGAAAAAGAGGTTAGGAGAAGAAGAAGAAAGGAGTAGCAGAAGTTAGGAGAAGAAGAAGAAAGGAGAAGAACAAATTAGGAATTGAAGAGGAAAGGAAAAGAAGAAGAGGAAAGGAGAAGCAGAACTTATGAGATGAAGAAGAAAGGTGAAAAAGTTAGGAGAAAAATATATGAGAACAAAAACAAAGGAGAACAAGATAGGAGAAGAAAAAGTTAGGAAAAGAGGGAGAAAGTAGAAGAAGTTAAGCGAAGAAGAAGAAAGGAGTAGAAGAAGTTAGAAGAAGAAGAAGAAAGGAGTAGAAGAAGAAAGGGGAAGAAGAAGAAAGGAGAAGAACAGGTTAGGAGAAGAAAGAGGAAAGGAAAAGAAGAAGAAGAAAGGAGAAGAAATAGTTAGGAGAAAAAGATTAAGAATGGAGAAGAAGAAGAAAGGTGAAGAAGTTAGAAGAAGAAGTGAGGAGAAGAAGAAAAAAGGACAAATGTAGTTAGTAGACGAAGAGGAATGGAGAAGAACAAGACAGGAGAAGAAGAAGAAAGGAGAAAAAAAAGTTAGGAGAAGAAGAAGAAAGGAGAAAAAAAGTTAGGAGAAGAACATTGGAGAAGAAGATGAAAGCAAAAAAAGAAGAAGAATGATGATGAAGAAGAAAGGAGAAGAAGAAGAATGGAGAAGAAGAATAAAAGAGAAGAAGAAGAAGTAGAATGGAGAAAATGTAGAAAGGAGAAGAAGAAATTACGAGAAGAAGAAGTTAGGAGTAGAAGCAGAACGGAGAAAAAGAAGAAAGGAAACGAAAAAGTTAGGAGAAGAAGAAGAATGGAAAAGAAGAAGTTAGGAGAAGAAGAAAAAAGGAGAAGAAGAAGAAGAAAGGAGAAGAAGAAGAAAGGAAACGAAGAAGTTAGGAGAAGAAGAAAAATGGAAAAGAAGAAGTTAGGAAAAGAAGAAGAAAGGAAACGAAGAACTTAGGAGATGAAGAAGAAAGGAGAAAAAGAAGTTAGGAGAAGAAGAAGAAAGGAGAAGAAGAGGTTAGGAGAAGAAGAAGAAAGGAGTAGCAGAAATTAGGAGAAGAAGAAGAAAGGAGAAGAACAGGTTAGGAGAAGAATAGGAAAGGAAACGAAGAAGAAGAAAGGAGAAACAAAACTTATGAGAAGAAGAAGAAAGCAGAAGAAATAGTTAGGAGAAAAAGAAGAAGAATGGAGAAGAAGAAGAAAGGTGAAGAAGTTAGGAGAAGAAGTGAGGAGAAGAAGCAAAGAAGAGAAGAAGATAAAAGGACAAATGTAGTTAGGAGAAGAAGAGGAATGGAGAAGAACTAGACAGGAGAAGAAGAAGAAAGGAGAAGAAGAAGAATGGAGAAGAAGAAGAAAGGAGAAGAAGAAGAAAGGAAACGAAGAAGTTAGGAGAAGAAGAACAATGGAAAAGAAGAAGTTAGGAGAAGAAGAAAAAAGGAGAAGAAGAAGAAGAAAGGGAAGCAGAAGAAAGGAAACGAAGAAGTTAGGAGAAGAAGAAGAAGAAAGGAGAAGAAGAAGAAAGGAAACGAAGAACTTAGGAGATGAAGAAGAAAGGAGAAAAAGAAGTTAGGAGAAGAAGAAGAA
>BDMB01000166.1:94701-131335 GCA_016859785.1 Macrotyloma uniflorum
AGCAAATAAGATGAGAAACTCAAAACTTTAATTTTCTCCTCCTTTTGTCATCAACAATAAAGGGTGATTAGGTGAGACATAATAATTTTCTCCCCCTCAA
The DNA here is from genome assembly GCA_016859785.1 of Macrotyloma uniflorum. Taxonomy (NCBI): domain Eukaryota; kingdom Viridiplantae; phylum Streptophyta; class Magnoliopsida; order Fabales; family Fabaceae; genus Macrotyloma; species Macrotyloma uniflorum. The sequence continues at coordinate 94,802 of BDMB01000166.1, forward strand.
TAAAGAGTATTTCAAATAATAATTTTCTTTTTAGACCCAAAGATATTTGAAACCGCAATTCAATGATAAACCAAGTCATTTTCTATAAAATTTTTCATCTCTTTCTATAAGATGCAAATGCAATGCATGTGTGCATGTGATTCAGATTATGAAATGATGCATGATTCACATAATGCAAGGACATATCTTAATCTACAAAGTTAATGAATAGGAATGTTACCTCCATAGATGTTAACATCTTCTCAATGGATGTAGGATCTTTTGCAGAATTGTGCAGTTTTCGAAGAGTGATAACATTCTCCCCCTTTTTAATGATGATCAAGAAAAAAATAATATACCTGTGTATTGATACTAATCCAAAAATTATTTAGCAAAATTAGTTAGCACATTTTAGCACAATAATTATTAAAGCTCCCCCTGCTTATTATATAATTCAATATTCCAGAAATTAAGCAGGAATCAACAAACATAAGCTAATTTTTCTCCCTTTTGAGATTTTAAAATTTACTCTTGTCTCCAGTCATGTGTCCTGAACATCCACTATCTAGGTACCATAGTGTTTTTTTTTTTCTTTGGAAGTAATCTGCATTACAAACATATAGATTTTGGTCCCCTTTACTATTTTGGGTCCTTAGGAGTTAGTATAAACATTCTCGATTTTTTTTTTTAACAATTAATTCTTGATCCAAAAATATTAATAATAACAATATTAATAATTAATTCTTTACTGGAACCCAAACAAATTTTCCAGAAGGAACACCTACATGTTTTATTAAACATTTGTTTACCGTATGACCATGTTTCATGCAATAAAAACATTTTGTTATAGAAAAATTAGGTTTATAAATTTTATTTTGAAAATTGTTCACTAAAGATTTTTGAAAATTTGTTTTTACAGATTCTTTGACAAAATCAGTCTTTGTATTTTTGGACTTTTCTTAGGAATAAAGCCAAGTCCAGCTTTACTAGAACTTTTCTTTTGAGAACTCAAAATTGTATCAAGATGCACACTTGATTTAGAAAATTTTGAAATTACTTTTTAAGGACTAGAAATTTTGTTTTCAAGAATTTTACAGTTTTCACAAACTTTTCCTTTTGAAATTGTTTATAATTTTTCTAAATTAGTTTTCAAAAATTCTTTTTCTTTTTCTTCATTTTATAATTTATTTTCCAATATTTGAAAATTATTTTTCAAAGTAGAATGTTTTTTTGATTAAACACTAAAGTTTTCAAAGAGTTCTTGAAATGCCTCATGTAAATCATCATAATAATATATAGATTCAGAATTACTTACTTTTGATGACATTTCAAGATTTTCATTGGTCATCAAGCAAAGATTTGCATCCTCTCCTTCTTCTCTTTCACAAGAGCTACTTTCCGAGGTGGTCGATGCGTTGTCTTCCCATGCTATATAGGCTTTCTTTTTCTTCTTAAAAATTTTCTTACCCTTCTTCTTTTCTTTTTCTTCTTTCTTTGCAAACGGGCACTCGGATTTAATGTGGCCTAATCTATTGCATTCGTAACATTTGAAGTTTGAAGAGAGATTGTCTTTCTCCTTCTTTTGATTTTGATTCTTTTTCTTGTTCTTCAAAAACCTGGAAAATTTTTCCATTAACAAGGAAATATCATCATTAATATTCTCACCTTCATCTTCATCGTCAGATTGTTCTGTTTTGAATGCGAGAGTCTTCTTCTTATTATCGTCAGATTGTTCTGTTTTGAATGCGAGAGTCTTCTTTTTATAATTCTCCTCTCCATTTTTTAGCCTTTGCAGCTCAAGCTCATGCTCTCTGAGTTTTCCAAATAGTGTAGCCATATCCATCTTGGTAAGATCTCTTGATTTTGTGATTGCTGTGAGTTTTGGCTGTCAATTTCTATTCAGAGATTTTAATATTTTAGTGTTGAGCTCTTCTTTGGCAAAGCTTCTTCCCAAGGCTTCTAAGTGATTTACTATGTGTGTAAATCGTGTTTGAAAATCTCCAATGCTTTCATTTGGTTTCATACTCAATAGTTCATATTCTTGTATCAAGGAATTTTTCCTTGCACGTTTGACTTCTTTTGTTCCTTCATGTGTGACTTCTAGTGTGTCCCACATCTCTTTAGCAGTTTTGCATCTTGAAATCTTGTAAAACTCATTTAAGGTTAGTGCAAATACAATTGCATTTCTAGCTCTTACATCGTAATGTGCTCTCTTATTCTCATCCAGCGTCCATTGTAAGAACTGTTTTGGTGCAGGTCCATCAGCTAGCATTGTCATTGGTACGAATGGACCGTTTTCTACTTCATCCCACACTCCATAATCAAGGGTTTGAAGAAAGATTTGCATTCTCGCTTTCCAGAATGGATAATTATCTCCTTCAAAGAGTGGCGGTCGGGTTATTGAAGCTCCTTCCTTGTATATCTAATTCTGCATAGACATCTTAAAGATTTTTTAGAAATACCTTATCAAACCAAGCTCTGATACCACTTGTTACCAAGTGGCATCAAGAGGGGGGGTGAATTGATGTAAAAAAATAATAAGAAAAACTTTAATCGCTTTCTTTTATTTTATTCCTCTTGATTTATTTAGTCAAGTAGAATTTATAGAATACGCAACGGAAAAATAAAAGATAAAGGAAAGAGAAAGATAACACTAGAGATTTATACTGGTTCGGATTAAATCCTTAACCCTACATCTAGTTTCCAATCACCTCAACTTGAGATGATCACCCACTCTCACTATCATTAATTAATCAGAGTTTTACAACCACTAATACAAGTGAAACATACAAAATAGAAAAACTAAAGATTGAGCCTCACTATCTCTTGAAACCCACAAGAGATTGCCACACCTTCCTTGAGTCACACAAGGAATGAAAACACCTTCCTTGAATCACATAAGGAATGAAAACACCTTCTTTGAATCACACAAGGAATGACAACACCTTCCTTGAATCATACAAAAAATGAAAACACCTTCCTTGAATCACACAAGGAATGACAACACCTTCCTTGAATCACACAAGGAATGAAAACATCTTCCTTGAATCACACAAGGAATGACAACAGCTTCCTTGAATCACACAAGGAATGAAAAACACCTCCTCTGAACAACCTCAAAGGATGAGCACAAAAACAATATCACCTGGAGTGTAGATATCAAACTGTAGCACCAGCTAAACTCAGAATCTTCTCAAGACTTTCTTTCAAAACTTTCTAACAGCTTGTATATGATTGTAAATGTTGTTTCTATTGTCTTGTGCTTGGTTCCTTTGCCTTTGTCGTCTTCTACTTTTGTAGGCTTTCAAAAAATATGACCGTTGTAGAAAAATCTTCAGCTTTAATATTCTTCAGATATTTTGATGATAATCTTCTAATATCTTCATGTGTCAGATTACTAAGATTTTTCTCTCAATAATACTTCTTTGGAAACTCTTGATATGATGACACCTAATAAAAGGAAATACAGTGCAAATACGAAATATATATTTTTTATAACAGACAGAATATTTCTTTTTATTTACGAGATGATATATTTGATTCTATAACTTCTTATTTAAATCTTCATATAATATTTCATTTTATTCTTTCAAATAATATTTGAATACTTGATTTCCATATTAAGCCAACTAGTCGTTATATGATATACTGTTCTTATATATTTATAGAATGTTAAATAAGCGGCATTTTATTTAGCGTTGTTATCAATTATAAGATAATTATTTCATAAATGTTTTTCTATTAACCTTTGATTTATTCAAAACTTATTTTCATTTATTATCATCAAAACATATTGTGTGCATGTTATCTAATAGACCGTCCCGATCCTAACAGTTAGGAGAAGAAGAAGAAAGGAGAAAAAGAAGTTAGAAGAAGAAGATGAAAGGAGAAGAAGAAGAAAGGAGAGGAGGAAGTTAGGAGAAGAAGAAGAAAGGAGAAGAAGAAGTTAGGAGAAGAAGAAGAAAGGAGAGGAGGAAGTTTGGAGAAGAAGAAGAATGGAGGAGAAGTAGAAAGGAGAAGATGAAGTTAGGAGAAGTAGAAGAATGGAGGAGAAGATGTAGAAAGGAGAAGAAGTTAAAAGAAGAAGGCGAAAGGAGAAAAAGTTAGGAGAAGAAGAAAAAAGGAGAGAAAGTTAGGGGAAGAAAAAGAAAGGAGAAGAAGAAGTTAGGAGAAGAAGAAGAAAGGAGTAAAAGAATTTTGGAGAAGAAGAAGTTGGGAGAAGAAGATGAAACGAGAAGAAGAAGGTAGGAGAAGAAGAATAATAGAGAAGAAATAGAAAGGAGAAGCAGAAGTTAGGAGAATAAGAAGAAAGGACAAAAAGAAGAAAAGAGAAAAGAACTTAGGAGATGACGAAGAAAGGAGAAAAAGAAGTTAGGAGAAGAAGAAGAAAGGACAAGAAAAGGTTTGGAGAAGAAAAGAAAAGAGAAGAAGAAGTTAGGAGAAGAAGAAGAAAGGAGAATAACAGGTTCGGAGAAGAAGAGGAAAGGAAAAGAAGAAGAAGAAAGGAGAAGAAGAATTTATGAGAAGAAGAAGAAAGGAGATGAAGTAGTTAGGAGAAAAAGAAGAAGAATGGAGAAGAAGAAGAAAGGTGAAGAAGTTAGGAGAAGAAGATATGAGAACAAAAAGAAAGGAGAAGAAGATAGGAGAAGAAATAGTTAGGAAAAGAAGAAGATAGTAGAAGAAGTTAGGAGAAAAAGAAGAAAGGAGTAGAAGAAGTTAGGAGAAGAAGAAGAATGGAGAAGAAGAAGAAAAGAGAACTAGATTACGAGAAGAAGAAGAAAGGTGAAGTACAAGAAAGGAGAAGAAGAAGTTGGGAAAAGAAGAAGAAGGGAGAGGAAAAACTTAGAAGAAGAAGTAGAAAGGATAAGAAGAAGAAAGGAGAAAATGAAGTTCGAAGAAGAAGAAGAAAGGAGAAGATGAGGTTAAGAGAAGAAGAAGAAAGGAGAAGAAATGAGGAGAAGAAGGAGAAAGGAGAAGAAGAAGTTATGAGATGAAGAAAAAAGGACAAATGTAGTTAGGGGAAGAAGAGGAATGGAGAAGAAGAAGAAAGGAGAAGAAAATGAAAGGAGAAGAAGATGAAAGGAGAAGAAGAAAGGAGAAGAAGATGAAAGGAGAAGAAGAAGTTAGGACAAGAAAACGAATGGAGAAGAAGAAGAATGGAGAAGAAGAAGTTAGGAGAAGAAGAAGAAAGGAGAAGAAGAAGAATGAGAAAAGAAGGAGAAGGAAGGAGAAGAAGAAGTTAGTAGAAGAAGTAAGGTGATGTAGATCCTTTTTATGGATTATGGTTTGAGTGAAGATTAGATTGATTTTAGAGGAAAACCCCAAAGAAAATCCCCACTGGACATTAAGATAACATGATGTTATCTGGATGTGAAGGTTCATTTCAAATGGGATTCAAGAGGAGGAAAAGAAAATATGATGTTGGGACAATTAATCAAACACATGGTAGGCAAATGGAAATAAAAATCAACATAACATAGAATAAGTGGAAAGAAGATAAGAACCAAATGAAGTGAAATGGCAATGGATGAGTCACGCCACTTGGGTGGTGGATACCCAAGATAAGTGGTGGTGCAGCCACTTCAATCACACTCAAGATAAGGCTAAGAGAGGGTGAGGAACATTCACAACACAAGCTGAAAATTTCTCATAATATTTCTATCATTCAAAAGTCTCCTTACAAGGTGAATGGGAGCCCTATTTATAGGCTTGGATGGCTCCCAAATTACAATCAAATGTAGCTGAAATTACATGTAAATTAACCCTAAAGAATGGTCTAGAAACTAGGTTTAAACCTTCCTAAAGGGCCAAAGATTGGGCTGCTACAAAGGGGTGGTAAAAGCACTTCAAAATGGACTTGATGCTCCCAAAAAGGTGCAAAAAACTTGGCAGCACTTAGGGAGAGAAGGGGGGTGCGCCCCTCAAAGTATTGGTGGCTCCAAAGCCATAAATGTGATGGGGGTGAGCTTATCCAAGGTGTGGTGCCTTTAGAAAGTCCTACAAAATAAAGGAAAATAAGCCCAATTATAATTAAGCTTAATAAGAAATTAAACCAACATTAGAAATTAAACTAAGAAATATAAGGAATACTAAATAAAGAATTAAATGTAAAGGGAAAGTGGTGTCTTAATTATGCATTTTGTTTGGAATTTTCTCAAAACACCATGTATATTTGTTTTTAGTTTTTAGCCCTTCATCATAAGGTGAAGAAGAAGAAAAGAGAATAAGAAGAATAGAGAAGAAGAAGAAAGAAGAAGAACAAGTTAGGAGAAGAAGAAGGAAGGAGAAGACGAAGAAGAATGGAGAAGAAGAAGAAAGGATTAGAAGATGAAAGGAAAAGAAGAAAGGAGAAGAAGAAGAAAGAAGTAGAAGAAGTTAGGAGAAGAAGAAAGGAGACCAAGAAATTAAGAGAAGAAGAAGAAAGGCGAAGAAGAAGAAAGGAGATAAGAAGAAAGTAGAATAAGAAGTTAGTTGAAGAGGAAGAAAGGAGAAGAAGAAAGGAAGAAATGAGAAGAATAAGAAGTTAGTTGAAGAGGAAGAAAGGAGAAGAAGAAAGGAAGAAATGAGAAGAATAAGAAGTTAGTTGAAGAGGAAGAAAGGAGAAGAAGAAAGGAAGAAATGAGAAGAAGAAGCAGAAAGGAGAAGAAGATGAAATGAAAAGAAAAATTTAGGAGAGGAAGAAGAAAGGAGAAGAAGAAGTAACTAGAAGAACAAAAAAAGGGAATAAGAAGTTAGGAGAAGAAGATGAAAGGAGAAGAAGAAGAAAGGAGAGGAGGAAGTTAGGAGAAGAAGAAGTTAGGAGAAGAAGAAGAAAGGAGAAGAAGAAGTTAGGAGAATAAGATGAAAGGAGAAGAAGAAGTTAGGAGAATAAGTTGAAAGGAGAAGAAGAAGAAAGGAGAGGAGGAAGTTAGCAGAAGAAGAAGAATGGAGGAGAAGATGAAGTTAGGACAAGTAGAAGAAAAGAGAGACAAGTAGCAGAAAGGAGAAGAAGAAGTTAGGAGAAGAAGAAGAAAGGAGTAAAAGAATTTAGGAGAAGAAGAAGTTGGGAGAAGAAGATGAAACGAGAAGAAGAAGGTAGAAGTAGAAGAAGAAAGGAGAAGAAGAACAATAGAGAAGAAATAGAAAGGAGAAGCAGAAGTTAGGAGAATAAGAAGAAAGGAGAAGAAGAACTTAGGAGATGAAGAAGAAAGGAGAAAAAGAAGAAAAGAGAAGAAGAGGTTAAGAGAAGAAGAAGAGGTTAGGTGAAGAAGAAGAAGGGAGAAGAACATAAAAGAAGAAGAAGAAAGGAAAAGCAGAACTTATGAGAAGAAGAAGAAAGGAGAAGAAATAGTTAGGAGAAAAAGAAGAAGAATGGAGAAGAAGAAGAAAGGTGAAGAAGTTTGGAGAAGAAGATATGAGAACAAAAAGAAAGGAGAAGAAGATAGGAGAAGAAATAGTTAGGAAAAGAAGAAGAAAGTAGAAGAAGTTAGGAGAAGAAGAAGAAAGGAGTAGAAGAAGTTAGGAGAAGAAGAAGAAATGGAGAAGAAGAAGAAATGAACACTAGAACAAACGCAAAGAAGAAGAAAGGTGAAGTAAAGGAAAGGAGGAGAAGATGTTGGGAGAAGAAGAAGAAGGGAGAAGAAAAAGTTAGAAGAAGAAGTAGAAAGGATAAGAAGAAGAAAGGAGAAGAAGAAGTAAGGAGAAGAAGAAGAAAGGAGAAAATGAAGTTCGAAGAAGAACAAGAAAGGAGAAAATGAGGTTAGGAGAAGAAGAAGAAAGGAGAAAATGAGGTTAGGAGAAGAAGAAGAAAGGAGAAGAAATGAGGAGAAGAAGGAGAAAGGAGAAGATGAAGTTAGAAGAAGAAGCAGAAAGGAGAAGAAGATGAAATGAAAAAAAAATTTAGGAGAAGAAGAAGTAATTAGAAGAAGAAAAAAGGTAATAAGAAGAAAGGAGAAGAAGAAGTGAGGAGAAGAAGAAGTTTGGAGAAGAAGAAGAAAGGATAAGAAGAATAATGGAGAAGAAGAAGTTAGGAGACAAAGAATAACGGAGAAGAAAAGGAATGGAGAAGAAGAGATTAATAGAAGTTAGAAGAAGAAGAAGAATGGAGAAGAAGAAGTTAGGAAACGAAGAAAAACGGAGAAGAAAAGGAATGGAGAAGAAGAAGAAAGGAGAGGATGAAGTTAGGAGATGAAGAAGAAAGGAGAAGAAGAAGTTAGGGGAAAAAGAGGTAACGAGAAGAAGAAGAAAGGAGAAAAGGAAGAAAAGAGAAGAAGTTAAAAGAAGAAAAGAAAAGAAGAAGTTACTAGAAGATGAAGAAAGGTGAAGAAGAAGTGAAGAGAAGAAGAAGAAAGGAGAATATGAAGAAGAATTGAGAAAATGAAGAAAGGAGAAGATGAAGAAGAATGGACAAGAAGAAGAAAGGAGAAGAAGTTAGGAGAAGAAGAAGTAAGGATTAGAAGATGAAAGGAGACGAAGAAAGTAGAAGAAGAAGATAGGAGCAAAAGAAGAAAGGTGATCAAGAAGTTAAGAGAAGAAGAAGAATGGCGAAGCAGAAGAAACGAGATAAGAAAAATGTAGAATAAGAAGTTAGTTGAAGAAGAAGAAAGGAGAAGAAGAAGTTACTGGAAGAAGAAGAAATGAGAAGAAGATGAATGGAAAGGAAGAAGTTAGGAGAAGAAGAAGAAAAAGAATGGAGAAGAAGAAGAAAGGGGAAGAAAAAAAAGAATGGAGAAGAAGAAGTTAGGAAAAGAAGAAGAAAGGAGAAGAAGAAGTTAGGAGAAGAAGAAGAATGGAGAAGAGGAAAAAAAGCGAAGAAAAAGTTATGAGAAAAAGAAGAAAGGGAAAGAAGAAGAAAGGAGGAAATTTTGGAGAAGAAGAAGATAAGATCAAAATAAGGAGAAGAAGAAGAAAAGAGAAAAAGAAGTTAAGAGAAGAAGAAAAACGGAGAAAAGGAAGTTTGGAGAAGAAGAGGAAAGAACAAAAAAAGAAAGGAGAAGAAGAAGTTAGGAGAAGAAGAAGAAAAGAGAAAAAGAAGTTAAGAGAAGAAGAAAAACGGAGAAAAGGAAGTTTGGAGAAGAAGAGGAAAGAACAAAAAAAGAAAGGAGAAGAAGAAGTTAAGAGAAGAAGAAGAAAGGAGAAGAATAAGTTAGGAGAAGAATAAGAAAGGAGAAGAAGAAGAAAGGTGAAGAAGAAAACAGGAGAATAAGAGCAATAGAGAAGAAGAAGAAAGAAGAAGAAAGGAGGATAAGAAGAATAGAGAAGAAGAACAACAAGTTAGGAGAAGAAGAAGTAAGGAGAAGAAGAAGAAAGGAGAACAAGAAGAAAGGGGAACAAGAAGAAAGGAGAAGAAGAAGTTAGGAGAAGAAGAAGAAAGGAAAAGAAGAACATAGGAGAAGAAGCAGAAAGGAGAAATAGAAGAAGAATGGTGAAGAAGAAGAAGGGAGAAGAAGAAGAAAGGAGAAGAAGAAGTAAGGAGAAGCAGAGGTTAGGAGAAGAAGAAGAAAGGAAAAGAAGAAGATAGGAGAAGAGGAGGAAAGGACGAAAAGAAGAAAGGAGAAGAAGAAGTTAGGAGAAGAAGCAGAAAGGAGAACACGATGAAAGGGAAAGAAGAAGTTAGGAGAAGAAGAAGAAAGGAGAAGGAGAAGAAGTTAGGAGACGAAGAAGAAAGGGGAAGAAGAAGAAAGGAGAAGAAGTTAGGGGAAGAAAAAGAAATGAGAAGAAGTTAAGGGAAGAAGAGTAAAGGAAAAGAATAAGAAAGGAGAAGAAGAAGATAGAAGAAGAAGAAGAAGAAGTAGAAAGGAGAAGAAAAAGTTAGGGGAAGAAGAAGAATGGAGAAGAAGAGGAATGGAGAAGCAGAAGAAAGGAGAAGAAGGTAGTAGAAGAAGAAGAAAGGAGAAGAAAAAGTTATGAGAAGAAGAAGATAGGAGAAGAAATAGAAAAAAGTTGAAGAAGTTAGGAAAAGAAGAAGAAAGGAGAAGAAGAAGAAAAGAGAAGTAGAAGTTACCACAAGAAGAAGAAAGGAGAAGATGAAGCTAGGAGATGAAGAAGAAAGGAGAAAAAGAAGTTACGAGAAGAAAAAGAAAGGAGAAGAATATGTTAGGAGAAGAAGCAGAAAGGAGAAAAAGATGAAAGGAGAAGCAGAAGTTAGGAGAAGAAGAAGAAAGTAAAAAAAGAAGAAAGGAGAAGAAGAACTTAGAAGAAGAAAAAGAAAGGAGAAGAAGTTAGGAGAAGAAGTTAGGAGAAGAATAAGAAAGGAGAAGAAGTTAGGAGAAGAAGATGAAAGGAAAAGAAGAAATTAGGAGAAGAAGAAGAAAGAAGAAGAAGAGGTTAGGAGGAAGACAAGAAAAAAGGGGAAGAAGAAGAAAGGAAAGGAAAAAGTTAGAAGAAGAAGAAGAAGAAAGGAGAAGAAGAATTTAGGAGAAAAAGAAGAAAGGAGTAGAATTAGAAGAATGAGGAAGAAGAAGAAAGGAGAAAAAGATGTAGCATAACGGAGAACAAGATAGGAGACGAAGAAAGGAGAAGAAGAAGAAGAATGCAGAAAAAGAAAGAAAGGAGAAGAAGAACTTATGAGAAGTAGTTAGGAGAAAAAGAAGAAGAATGGAGAAGAAGAAGTTAAGAGAAGAAGAAGAAAGGAGAAGAAGAAGTTGGGAGAAGAAAAATAAAGGAGAAGAAGATAGGAGAAGAAGAAGAAAGGAGAAGAAAAAGTTAGCAGAAGAAGAAGAAAGTAGAAGAAGAAGTTAGGAGAAGAAGAAGAAAGGAATAGAAGAAGTTAGGAGAAGAATTAGAAAGGAGTAGAAAAAGTTAGTAGAAGAAGAAGAATGGAGAAGAAGTTGAAAGGAGAACTAGAAGTTAGGCGAAGAAGAAGAAAGGAGAAATACAAGAAAGGAGAAGTTGGGAGATGAAGAAGAAAGGAGAAGAAGAAGAAAGAGGAAGATGAAGTTAGGAAAAGAAGAAGAAAAGAGAAGATGACGAAGCATGGAGAAGAAGAAGAAAGGAGAAGAATAAGTTATGAGAAGAAGATTTTAGGAGAAGAAGAAGAAAGGAGAAGACAAAGAATGGAGAAGAAGAAAGGAAAAGAAGAAGTTTGGAGAAGAAGAAGTTAGGAGAAGAAGAAGAAAGGGGAAGAAGGAGAAAGGGGAAGTAGAAGGGAGAAGAAGAATAAAGCAAAAAATTGAGGAGAAGAAGAAGAAAAGAGGAAACTTAGGAGCAGAAGAAGAAAGGAGAAGAAGAAGAAAGGAAAAAAGAAGTTTGAAGAAGAATAAGAAAGGAGAAGATGAGGTTAGGAGAAAAGAGAAGAAGAAGAATGGAGAAGAAGAGGAATGAAGAAGAAGAATGGAGAAGAAAAAGAAAGGAGAAGAAGTTACGCGAAGAAGAAGAAAGGAGAAGAAAAAGAAGAATGGAAGAGATGAAAAAAGAAGAAGAAGTTAGGAGAAGAAGAAGAAAGGAGAAGATCAAATTAGGAGAAGAAGAAGAAGAAAGGAGAAGAAGAAGTTAAGAGAAGAAGAAATTAGCAGTAGAAGCAAAAAGGAGAAAAACAAGTTAGGAGAAGAAGAAGGAAGGAGAAGAAGAAGAAAGGAGAAGAAGAAGAAAAGAGAAGAAGAAGAAGAATGGAGAAGAAGAAGAAAGGAGAAGAAATTAGGAGAAGAAGAAGATAGGAGTAGAAGATGAAAGGAGAAGAAGAAGAAAGGAGAAGAAGAAGTACGGTGAAGAAGAACAAAAGAGAATAAGAAGAATAGAGAAGAAGAAAGAAGAAGAACAAGTTAGGAGAAGAGGAAGAAGATTTGAGAAGAAGAAGAAAGGAGAAGAAATTAGGAGGAGAAGAAGAAAGGATTAGAAGATGAAAGGAAAAGAAGAAAGGAGAAGAGGAAAGGGGAACAAGAGGAAAGGAGAAGAAGAAGTTAGGAGAAGAAGATGAAAAAGAAGAAGAAAGGAGAAGAAGAATGGAGAAGAAGAAAGGAGAAGAAAAAGAATGCAGAAAAGAAGAAAGGAGAAGAAGAAGTACAACAAGAATGGAGAAGAAGAAGAAGAAGAATGGATAAGAAGAAGAAGAAGAATGGAGAAGACGAAGAAGGAGTAGAACAAGTTAGGAGACAAAGAATAATGGAGAAGAAGACGAAATTAGAAGTAGTTAGAAGAAGAAGAAGAAGGTAGAAGATGAAGAAGAAAGGAGAAGAAGAAGTTAGAAGATGAAGAAAGAAAGGAGAAGAAGAAGTTAGAAGATGAAGAAGAAAGGAGAAGAAGAAGTTAGGAGATGAAGAAGAAAGGAGAAGAAGAAGTTAGAAGATGAAGAAGAAAGGGGAAGAAGAAGAAATGAGAAGGAGTTAGTAGAAGAAGAAGAAAGGAGAAAAGTAAGAAAGTAGAAGAAGAAATTAGGAGAAGAAGAAGAAAGGAGAGGAAGTTAAGAGAAGAATAAGTTAGGAGAAGAAGAAGTTAGGAGAAAGGGAAGAAAAGAAAAGAAGAAGTTAGGAGAAGAAGAAGAAATGAGAAGAAGAAGTTAGGAAAGGAAGAAGAAAGGAGAAGAAGAAGAAGGAAGGAGAAGAAGAAGAAAGGAGAAGAAGAAGTGAAGAGAAGAAGAAGAAAGGAGAAGCTGAAGAAGAAAGGAGAAGAAGAAGAAAGGAAAAGAACAAGTTAGGAGAAGAAGAAGAAGTTAGTAGAAGAAGTAAGGACAGGAAGATGAAAGGAGAAGAAGAAGAAGTTAACAGAAGAAATAGAAAGGAGAAGAAGAAGAAAGGAAAAGAAGAAGAAAGGAGAAGAAGAAACTTCTTCTTCTTCTCCTAACATCATATTCTCCTTTCTTCTTCTTCTACTTTCCTCTTCTTCTCCTAACTTCTTCTTCTCCTTTCTTCTTCTCGTCCTAACTTCTTCTTTTCCTTTCTTCTTCTTCTTCTCCTTTCTTAGTCTTCCCCTAACTGCTTCATCTCCTAATTTCTTTTTCTGCTTTCTTCTTCTCCTAACATCTTCTTCTCCATTTTACTTCTTCTCCTTTCTTCTTCTTCCCCTAACTTCATCTTCTCCTTTCTTCTTCTTCTCCTAACTTCTTCTTCTCCTTTCTTTTTCTCTATTCTTTTCTTCTCCTTTATTCTTCTTGTTCTAACTTCTTCTTCTCCATTCATCCTCTTCTCCTTTCTTCTTATAAGAAAAAATTTATAAATTAATAACTTAGTCAAATTTATTTTAATTTTTATAAAAAAAAAATCCGTCAATTATATAGTTCTCTTATTCCAGCATAACCAAGAGGGTCGTATTTTTATATTAAATAGAGTTGAGAGAATTAAAGAAATTCCATAGAACTTCTCTTGCAGCTTTATGCCTTATTTGATATTATCATTTTGCATAATTTTGTCTCAATATAGAAATTCTTTCTACCATAAATTTATTTCGAAACTTATTACAGAGATCGAATCAATGTAAAGAAAAATACACAATAATTACTACTAAAAGGTAAATTGGATTATTTTAAAATTCTTGAGAAACAAGATTGAGTGTTCACATATCACAATTCATAATTTTTGAGAAAAATTTACAAGGTGTTCACCCAAAACAATTTATTAAGAAACTTATTTTGTAATTATTACTTCAAAAACATGATTAATTTAGAGAAATACTATAACTTATATCTTTAAATCCTTGAAATAAAAGGATGTCACGTATAACTATTTCATTCTCTATTTTTAGACATCATAATTTTCTTAATTTTAGTATTAAATATTTTATTACTATTTAAATTTTAATTTAAAAAAAAATAGTTAAGATGACAAGTTATTACAACTTCCCTCTTATATAATCAAAAGAATATTAAATTTAAATAATTAATTTTCTTTTTAAATTTTACATTGTCAACGAAAATAACTTTTATAATTTGATAAATTTTAAATAAAATTTTAATTTTATTATTATTATTTATAATTATGTTAAGTTCAATTACTTATTAGAATTTTATTTAATATTTTTTTTTTACATATGTTTACTTTTTCGAAAATCTAGTTTAGTAAGTAAATTAGTTTAATCAATTTCTATTTAATACTCGATAAATTAGTTTGGTCAAACTCTACTTAAATAACTCGATATTAAATAAAAATATAGATGATAAGAAGATAAAAACTCTTCAATTATGTCATTAGTCCAATATTTAAATTTATCAAAAATCTAAATTTTCCTTCCCTATAAAAGAGGGAGGATTGTGAAGGAAGAAAAATAAGGAGTAGAGATGAGAAATAGAGCTCGATTGGAAATTGAGTTTGTGTGTTGACTAATCGAGCTTGAAAAAGAAGAGAAATCAGGTAAAGGGGAGTTATGTTTTCAATTAATACTACTCGACAAGCTCGAGACCGAACACTTGATTAGCTTGATCAAGCATGACTTTGTACATAGAGAAATTATGTTTCCTAATGATGATACTCGATAAGTTCGATCGATTACTCAGTTGGTTTGGTCAAGCACTTAATTTTATGTCGAGCTATGTGTTTTTGCCGAGTTATGTGTTGTTGGCTAAGTTAAGTGCTATTGGTTGAGCTTTGGTCAAATCATAATCCGATCAAGGATGAATAGATCATTCTAACTAATTTTTACCAAACAAAAGATAAAAATAAAAAATGTGGAAAGGGAAAAGAAATGTAGAAGACACCAAATCATTTTTAATTGATAAGTTCAGTAGGAATTTATCACTCTGAATTTTAAAATTCAAAGATAAGACCCAAAAGTTCTATTCGAGAACTTACACAGAGAATTCACTTCACAAAGTAAGTTTCAATTTATGAAATCTAAATTCTCAGTACAAAGAATCAAGATGAGGGTATTTATACTATTAGCCTACGACCATTAGACTTATTCGCTAACTAAAAACATCTAATAAGCCTTCTAGAAATTCACTTAAAAACTAAAGTCCAAACGTCTCTAATTTCAAACAAAGACAAAAAAATCATATAGCCTAATAAAGGCTCACAAAGGAATAACCCAAAAAAATTACAAAATTCTTATTCTAGCCCTAAGCTTTCTTCTTGATCCTATCCATGCTCTCATCAAGCTTTGTGTTGTTATTTGAGATGTGTTATTGGCCAAGCTTAGAGATTATGCGTTGAGTTGTGTCTTATTGGCTGAGTTAAGCCATAAGGGTTGGTGCCTAAAATCAGTTATGATTTGATTGCATATTACCTGAGGTGGTACAAGTATGCACTTAGTGTGGTAAGCTATGCGACTATAGATTCTAATGAAATCTCAAACTTCACTAATTGACCTAGTTATGTAAACTATAGGGATCAGTGGGTGATAAGTCGATGGAGGGATGTCGATGGTTAGAGTGCACGATAGTCAGGTGATGTAGTGTCGATTACAATGTGATACATAGGTGATAGTTTCTAAGTTCGGGTCTAATAACTAATAGTTCCAAAATCATCATATTATGCATATGTATTGTGTGAAATTATATTCCATGAAAATTGTTTTAAATATATCATGATTTAAATATATGACTCACCCTCTTCTCTGTTTGTTAATGATCTATGATGATCGTATTTATTACATGGGAATAGATAGTATTCCCGGGAATAAAAATAACTCGATACCAAGAAAGTAAATCAATAACTGAATTTTAAGAAATAAAATATATATATATATATATAATATAAATTATCTTATATAAAAACTCAAATCTCTTTTTAAGACTTTATAATATTAACACAAATATAAATATATATATATATATATATATATATTATCTATCAAAATTGTTATAGAACTCAATATTATTTTAATAAAAAATTTTAAGATCATTATATTATTTATTTATTATTATTATTTTAATTAAAAATTAGTTTAGAATAAAATTTTAAATAATAAATTGTCATACTAGTACCTTTTTAAAGTCTAAGAATTAAAAGAATATTACTTTTTATTAAATCATTTTCCATCTTTATATATTATTATGTTTTATTTAAATTTTATTATGATATTGAATATTTATTATTATTATTATTATTATTTATATTTTGATTTAAAAAAGTTTGAGATGACAAGTTGTTACAATTTATTATAGAGTCATGAGATATTTTTTGAACGGGTGAATACTAAGTAGGTATTTTAAAGTATAAGCAACAATGCAAGAAAAGAAAGTAAGATTAAGAGAGTTTGAGTTAGAGTGGTTCATCCTAAACTCTTGGGTTATGTCTATTTCTTCTTTAAGAAACTCTTAAAGGGTTCCACTATTTAAATCACAACTAATATTCACTATAATGAATACACCATGTCACTTTAAGCTACAACGAGTACATCATCTCACTCCTAATTACGATGAGTACACTATAAGTCATTCTTGGCTATCCCGTTCTAATCTCCCCCTAAGATCAAGAACTATGAGTATTCTTAACTGTCATTGTTGGCTACAAAGAAAAGAGTGTTTAAAAAAATACTATAGGAAAACTCTCACAAATAGGGTATATATAATAAGATACTCTTCATTGAGATTCTAAATTCACTAGAAAGGATATAACAATGACTTTTTCTCTAAACTTTCTAATAACTTGTGCATTGTAATGATAATTGTTGTAAGTTGTAACTGTTGCGTTTCTAATAGTTTGCCAAGTATTTTTAATTGAAGACATAACTCTCTCGTACCTTGTATCTCTTCTTCTCCAAGCTTGGTCAACCAATGCACCAACTCAACTTCGGTTTGCTTACTACTCGAATGGGCTCTATTTCTCATCTTTACTCCTTATTTATCTTCCTTCACTACTTTTCTCCTTTTATAAGTAATAAAAATCCTTATTTTTTATTTATTTTTAATGCTTGAATAATGTCACAAGGGAAGGGTTTTATCTTGTTATCTCTCACATTAATTAACCTTATTTGTTTGTATAAGAGATAAGTCTCTTATCTTTTACATTAATTGCCTACACATGGTTGATCTATTACGGATCTTATCTAGTATCGAGTTCTCCACCGAGTTATCGAGTTGCCAAGTGGAGTTCGACCAAAAGTCTCTCTCCTGTTTTCGAGTGGAGCTTGACTAAGTGTCTTTGTTAAGTTGTTGAGTAGAGCTTAATCAATTACTTACCATATAGTCGGGTATAATTTATCAACGGTCTATCAAGTTACTTGAATAGAATTCAATTAGACTAACTTACATAATATTAAGTAGAACTCAACTAAACTAGTATATTTAATACCAAATATTCTTTTTGTATTAAAATTAATTTTTGAAAAAGTAAATATATATATAAAAAAAATATGAAATACAAGTTTTTATTAAATAAATAATTTAACTTATTCTATTTAATTTTTTCACACTCTTCGAATATATGAAAGGAAGGAGTAGTAAAGTAAAAAGAACCTCTCATGAGTAATAGGAAAAAATTATACCCATTCTTTATATGTTGGCTTTATGCTTAAGAGTAGCATCAACTCACCATCGAGGGAATCATGAAAAGAAAAACATAAAAAAGTATGAAGGATTCGAATGACACCCAATTTAAATCAAAATTATTTTGAGTTTTGCAATACATGTCTTCGGTATTCTCCCAAGGCCCATATAGGAAATATGTTTCTGTATGCTGCGAATGTGATCATGCAATTCCTGTTGAACACTCCTATTATTTCCTGAAGTGAGAAAAAAAAGTAACATCAAAGTTAAATGATTTTTCTTAGTCAGATTACTTCAATTGAAATTACTCATCAACAAACATAAAATTATATAGATAAATACAATTTTTATTTTATAAAATTGAATTAAATTATTTATTTCTTATATTATTTTTTATTATGATATTAAATATTATAAATATAAGATAAATTAAATATTTCATATCATAATTTATTAAGATTGAAATAATTATTATTGGAAAAAAAACTATGATTTATTTTTTAATTTTATTTTATTTTTTATATAGACAGAAGAAAGATTTATTTGTGAATCTTATACTTCTCATCCCATTTATATAGACTAGGACAAAATCAATTGACATTCTCATCCTTAATAAATTAGTTGAAAATAAATAAATTATAAAATAAATAGTTAATTTCATTTAAAAAAATTGTAAGATAATTTTATTTTAGTTATAAAAAAATAAAATTAAAAAAATCATTAAAATATAAAGTTTTACTTAGTTTAGTTCAAGATTAAATATGTGATACCACTTAAGTAATAATAGTATTTTATCGCATTAGATGTAATATTCAATTTTATACCACTAAAATTTTTGTAAGAAGCCAAAGTAATTATAAATATAAAAAAATAACTAAAATTTGTAATAAATATTTTTTATATATATACTATTTTTAAAATTTATGATAGATAATTTATATTATGATATATTGTAATTTTTAATTGTTGATGATTTATTTTAAATATTATTGAAATTCAGATTGGAAAAGCATATTGAATTTTGAAGTGTAAATAAAAATTTAAGCTAAATTGGTATTTTTTAAAATGATATTTAATGTGTATAATCATTCAATTGATATAAAAAAAATCGTAAGAAGTGTAATTTAATTTTGAAGGTAAAAGATATATTTAAAATTGGTTTATGATATTTAATTTGTGAAAAATTTCAGTTTATAATTATATTTATATATAAAATGGATATTAATATAAGTTAGACTAAATTAGATGGTATTGGTTTTGGATACCTGTTGTGGATAGTCACCATTCTCCATCTGAGAATTTATCAGGTAAATAGCAGCTTTGTGCAGTGGTGTTGGATCTCTCTCACCCTGTTCAATACCACATCATATTACATAATAATGGATCATCAATACAAACTCTTGAATTAAGAAAAAAATGTTTATAAATTATTTATAATTTTAATTTTTTTATAATATTGACTCATAAACTTTTAAAAAATCAAATTTATAATAATTATGTTGAAAATTATCAAATATCCAATCATAGGAGGAATATAAATCAGAATATCTTGATAATTTGAAAATCAAATAAAGAATTCAATCACAGTAAAGTTATCTCTAAATTATTTAAAAAGAAAGTAATTGTCCTTTATTTAATTAGAAAATGACAATGATAGACTGTTTACAACAAATGAAAATGTATTTTGTGTAATACTAAATTAAATAATGAAAATGTATTTTGTGTAATACTAAATTAAATAATGAAAATAATAAGATGATTAGAAAATTAATTTAACTTTCTTATACCTGTCCAGCATGAATGAGAGCCAGCATGGCCCACCCAGTGTTTACTAAATGAGGCTTGTTGCCTTCCAGATTTGTATACACCTGAACAAAGACAGATTGCCATAAAGATTATTCAAGAAATCTCACCAAATAATTCACTTTTATCATTCAATTTTAATTTTAAAAAAAATAGATGAAGAAGGACATTTTCTATAACCACCTCTAACCATTACCTTTAGGAAAATATTTCATATATACAATTTTTTTTATCTTAAGATATTCACACCATACTTATAATCTATTTAATATATTATATTATATTTATGTTTAAAGAATTATATTTAACAATATAAATATAATATATTTAATAACTATGGATATAATGTGATTATCTTAAAAAAAATATATAAATATTCATATTTTATTATTTTTATTTTTATTTTTAATTTCACGTTTATTTCATAAATCTTATTTATTTTTTTATATTATTTATATATTTATTTTTTCTATCTTTTATAATATAAGGATATATATTAATAAGGTTAAAAAATTATAGATCTATAATGACACATTTTTTATCTAACAATTATTTTATCTTATAAATATCTAGTCTTATATTTAAGTTAATATTATCTTATAAATGTCTAGCCTTATAATTAAGTTAATAAAATCTTACTGTAAAAATATATATTAGAGATCTTAAATTGTTTATATATATAATCAAATTAATATATATATATTTTATAAATTATTTTATAAGATTGAATTAGGTTGGAAAGTTATTTTTATTAATATTTAAATTTGATCTTCTATTAATACTTAAGCTCATCTGTATGGATGAATCTCATTTTTATGCTATTAATAGTGAAAAAGAAGTTGCTTAGAGAGAAACCTTGTTTTGACTAGAAAGATAGCTCTCTCCCCAGCCACCAGAAGGGAGTTGCTTGGACAGCAAAAACTCACAAGCTTTCCGGATGCTTGGGCAATTACTGAAGCTCCTTCCACTGCTCACCAACCCTTTTACTCCAAACCATGTCCCATAAGTGAAGCAAATTCCCCACGAACCATACCTGTTTAACATTTTAACTTCTTATAGTAAATCATCAAATCGATCTAAATTTAGAAGATAAAACATTTAAAATAATTTTTAAAAGTATAAATAAGATAAAAAATAAAAATAAAATTATCTTAAACAAGAAAAAAAACGATGAATTCAAACCATGAGCCATCTGAAGCTTGTGTTTTTTGAATAAAGGCAACGGCTCTTTCGATACAGCCTTGTATTTCTTGCGGACGATGCAGAGGATAAAATTTCCTAAATAATGTCAAAGCTTCAATCGCTGCTGAGGTACATTCCACGTAACTATATACACCATACACCAAAGAGAAATTAATAAAATTAAGACTTGAAATTGTGAGTGACAAAGGAATGCAAGATTGTTACGAAAACAGAAATTCCACTGGCATTGGATAGCTTACGGATAATCGATAATTATGTCCCCAAATGTTTCAGAGGGATTCATTATCTGAGAATACAGACACAAGTTAATAATATTTAAAAAACATTAAATCATATATATTTTAGAAATAACTGTAAATTATATAAATATTTATGAATATATGAAATTATTGGCCAGATGAGAAGAAATCAAGTAATTTCTACAGTAATTATATCTAAAAGTAATTTAATCTCTCTTCATATATGTATATGTAAATAAATAAAATTTCAGTGAAATAGATTAAATTAATTTTCAAAATTTAATTTAGTCCAAATATTTCGTAGATAACTTATTTTTGGTTTATTCAGTTTTTTTTTTACATCCAATTTTTATTTTATTTTAATTGGATTCGATTGATTTATCTTGTATTTATATCTAAAACAATTTGTTCTCAAATACCTCCAGCCAGTTATAAGATCGAGTGAGCTCATACGTTGGAAATCCGCCATCTTCATTCTGCAATGAGGTGAAAAAAGATAAATGATTTTGGATAACACTGTTAATTTTATGTAGAAAGTAAAACCGGTTAAAAAAAAAAAAGATTTTATGTTCTATTTATATATTTTAATTCAATTTTATTTTTAGTAAATATTTTTTTATATTTTTTTTAATAAATACAAACACAAAGTAAAATAATTAAAAAAATAATAATAATTAAGAAGGCTCTATTACTACTCCTTATTCTTCTATTACCATTCCTTTTTACTCACATTTTTTCTATTTTCCTAAAATACCTTTATTTAATTTGTTGTCTATTGCAACTCCCACTCAAACTATCCCACTCTCATGGTTACTCTTCTTTTCAACCCTAAATTCATTTTAGCGCTAAAACTCTTCTCTGCATCAACTATTTTCACCAAAACTCTTCTTCTCCTTACTATTACTTTATTAAGTTATGGAAGAAGGTGAAGCTCATGTTACCAATGAAAACATGGATTCACATGACGTTGAACCTCCTAATTCAATAGAAAGCTTTGAAGTAGAGATGAATTCATATTTTCAAATGATTGTCTCATGTTTGATTTTTTTTTTGTTACTAGCTTTCTTTACCCTTACTGTAATTTCTTGTGCACATAAGATTAAGGAGGAGAAAAAAAAAACTTTGGAAATTAATAATATACATCCACAATGGAGAATTGATGACAAATCATTTTCTAAGCTTGGTGAGGAGCAAGATGAAGAAGAACGATGGGGAAAACTTGTTGAAGGATTGAATTCAAAGTATAAAATATTGTCTCATAATCAAAAAGAAAATGTGCAAAAACAACTTAGTCAATTTGTATTTGCCTCTAGTCCTTTAATTCTTGAACCTCATGTTCAATCTCATAAAGGGAGAAAAAAAGGTTCAACTTCTACCAAGCGTGAGCCATCAGCATTTGAAAGAGAAGAAAATGTGAAAAAATGTAGTTTATGTAAAGATAGTGGCCACAATTGCCGCACTTGTCCAAAAAGAACTAAGCATGCTACATCTTCTTTCGTTTTCAAGTAAATTGTTGTCTTACATATTGAATAATGATTAATTGAATGTTTTCGTACCTGAATGTAAATGTTTGATGATTAAACTTAAGAGACATTTAACTTGTATTTTTAATTCTCTTTTGGATTGCACAGGCTCACAGGGGGAAGCTTAAATATTCTTATCCTAGTCGAAGCTTTCAATAAATTGCATATGATTTTGTTATCAGTTACTTATTTTTGTTTGTTATGTAGTCCTGATGAGAAATTTTATTTTGGGGATTTAATGCTTTTTTTTTTTTACTTGTTCTTGATGAGTTTATAAATATTATATCTATTTTGAAGAGAAAACAAATTTGACACAAATAACATATATATGAAGGATGCAGTGTTGTGATATTGTTGTCATTTTTTTTTTACAGTGATATTTTAGTATGAGACCAAACATATATTTGCGAAGGAAAAAAAAGATAATCGTGATGGTGTATAATAGTCGATAAGGTATGGACAGAGTCCTTTGTAGAAAGTGATTATCAGTGCCTAATTCACCCTCAAAACTGGCTCAGAAGGTGAGGTTTACACCTCACTTATATACTATAGTTCGGCCTCATTTGTAGTCAATGTGGGATTTTCCAACACCTTCCCCTCACGTCGAAGAGTTATTCTCAACTCGAACGTGACCCGTTAACAGGTGACCCAATCTAGGCCCAACAACCTCTCAACAATCAAGGTTTTACACAGCGGCCCGTTAACAATTTTGTTAACCATCAGGGCTCCTCAAACCATGTAGAAGGGAATCATAATCTATTAACAGGTGGCCCAATCTAGGCCCGACAACCTGCCAACCAAGGTTTATTATATTAACAAGTGGCCGAATCTAGGCCCAACAATCTTATTAACCTGATTCTGATATCATGTAAAAAGTGATTATCAGTACCTAACTTCCCTTGGAGAGATTTGGTAATCAGTATAGAAGACTTTAAATGACAAGATTCTAGAATAAATAGAAGTTTTCATAATGAAACTAAAAATCAGTCACAGTAAAAAGGTAGATGATGCATGGTTGAAAAATTTATTCGAAAATTATAATATATAAGTGGATAAAAAATTATATTTTATAAATTAATTTTTAAAATTTAAATTAGATTCATATATTTAATTTTGAAAAAAAAATATTGAAAAATCTCGTAATGATTATCTGTAGAATAAAAACTAAAAAGAATAGAATAAAATAATAGCATGTGTAAGGACATTATTTACTTGATAATATTTTTTATGTTATATAAGTGTATTCCTCCAATCAATATTTATGTTTATGTTCTTTTTAATCTTAATGGTATATTTCAGATACTACAGACTAGTGTAGTTTTTAACTTCTTAACATTAGTACTTTCATTGAGAATTATACTATGAAACAAACTACTTATAAATTCGATTAAGATACAAAATCGAATGGAATCTGTTTTAAAATTAACTAGTTAAGACAATTGTTAGAACAAGATTAACAAACTTTTGAATTGATTATTAAATTTCTAAGAATGTATAATCATAAATAGAAGAAAAAAAAACCGAGTTAATTCTCTATAAAATAATTTTTAAATAAAATTGAATAAATCCATTAAATTCCTAATAAATTCGTATAAACTAGTAAAAAATTAAGTTAACGAGTTTAAAAATAAATATAATTTATGTTCGAATATCATCTAACAGTAACATTAATTTATTAGACTGACATTTATTTGAAGAAATCAACTTTTTCTTTAAATTATTTTCGCCTAAACAACTTATGTTTTATGAATTTATATATACGATTTCATCGTTTATGTAACACCAGTTGTGAACTGCAACTATTGAAATTATCTTAAATGAGATACCTGTAATGAGAGAATGACATTTACTGCATCATATATTCGCTTTGCATCCAACGGCTCACCAACAATCTCTGGTGCTATTTCAGACAGTAAGAGAACAGCCTGAAAAACAAAACTACAAATCAAGAAGAGCATCCGTGTTTTTAGACATCAGGGTTTTTAGACTGTGATATCTATAAATTACTTTAGACTGTAATAGGTATAAATTAATCTTACATACCTAATCAAATTAATATATATATATATATATATATAAAAATAAATAAATAAAATAATATAAATCAAGTTAATTTTATAAGATTCAGTTAAATTTAATTCTAGTATTAATATGGTATCAGAATTTATTTAAGTAAAATTTTTTAACTCTTATCGGATCATTCATAAATTTTTTGTTTTCGGATTATTATCAACCACTTATAAATTTCTCAATCTACTAATAAAACACTCATAAATTTTTTATGTCACATTTAAGTTTAAAGAATCTTAATATAAAAAAAATAGTGTAAATCTCATCTCATTAAATTAGTTTTAATTAAATTTAAATTCACTTAAATTAAATATAGAAGAGAAGTAATTTTTCCTTTAAAATGTATAAATACGATTAGTTCAACCATTTATAGATGTCACATAATATTAAAAAAAATGTTTACGATTAACATTTTATCTGATTAAGAAAGAAGAAATCAAATGAGCAAAGTCTATTATTTTTCCACCAAGACTGATAATTAGGTTACCTTTAGTCCTTCAGCTGTGCAATCAGAAGTAGGCCATCCCTGATCTGCTGTCGAAAAACCCCAACTGCCTTTTGAAATATGACGAAACCATTTCTTCGGATCACCAGGAGGGTCTTCTAAAATCTTTGGAGGAAAAAAAGAAGAAAAAAACCAAAGATTTTGATAAACAAAGAGAAATAATGCAAAAATGCAATGACAAATGCGAAATATAACCTGTGAATTCTTAATGTATGTATGAGCTTTTCTTAGAGTTGGACCGTATTCCTCTGCTAGGTTAGTTGAAATAATTGCTTGGACAATGAATGCAGTATCCCATAATTGACTTCCATTGTAACCCTGCAACATTACTGGGTGTTTATTGATTTAATCATTGACAAAATCTAGACTAAATTTAAATTGAATATTTTTAGATTTAACATTCTAGAAGTTGGCTTATATGTTGACCTTCATTTTGAGGCCATCTTCAGCCATCCATATATAATCATGAATCCTTGGAAGATGCAACTTGAAGGACTCAGAGTTTGGATCTTCCACCCAACAACACAGCATATTTAACACCTGAATCATTACCATTGTGAATACATAACCAAGTAGTCATTATTGCTAAGCATTTCCTGGTTTAGCTGGAAATATAAGTGGAACGTGGAAATACAATCTACATATATAATAAAAATAAATTTTGCTGGTAATGTAAAGAAATGGTGGAAAGTATGTTAGGTGTTCTTAAACTCCTAGTGAAATGGTGAAAAGTAAGAGAATAAAACATGGATTCTTGTCCAGTCTGAAGAATTACCTTGTTTTGAGGACCTAAGCAAATATAACGAGTAGTCTCATCTTCATAATGTATATGCTCCATTACACTCCTAAGAGCCTTTTCTCTCAACTTATTTCCCGGAAAATGTGTCAAAATAGGTTCAAAGATATTGTGTAGAGTTGCCCAGAGAATATCCTGCACCCGTGAGTGAGGATAGTACAAGTCTTCCTGCATAAGAAAAAGGGTATCAGAGAAATTTAATGAGTTGTTGAATATAAAAAAAATGAGTTGTTGAGTATAAAAAAAACGAGTCATTTTTAATTTATGTTTTTAGAGATATAAATTTTTTGACGTGTTTGCAGCTAATAGTTTAAACATTTAGGAGATTTTGTCCAAGTATATCTTTCATTAAAAAAATCTCGTAATCAAAACTAGTAATAAATTTTAAAATGAAATTTACATCATTAAAATAGATTTATTATAAGAATAAGTTTGTGAACTTTTTAAAAAAATTAATTATTTATTAAATATTTTTTATATATTTATTTTCATAAAATTTTTTTATAAATTTGTCTGTGAAATTTTTTTTATAAATGTATTTGTAAATTTTTTTATTGATTTCTTTGTTAAAAAAAATTTTATAATTTTTTTATTAATTTTTTATATATTTATAATAGTGGAAAGTTTGTAATAAATTTATAAAAAAAATTATATTTTTTACTAATTTTAAATATTACTTACTAATTGTTTTATAAAAAAATATAATTTTTCTGATAACGAACAAAGTAAAAGTTAAGAAAAAAGGAAAAAAGAAAAAAGTGAAATGGGTGACTCACAAGGTAAAATTTGTGGCTAAAGAATTTTTGAAGATAGGAGGGGAATCAATCATGGTGAACTCTATGTATCAATAATTCGGATTGAAACTATTAAATTGATTTTAGCTATTGCAGCTAATGTTAACGGGTGAATACATCAATTTAAGGTGAAGTTTATTCATTGGAAACAAAAATAGTTATGTCTTCATGGATTTAAAGTTAAAAGTCAAGGTATACAAATTAAAGAAGATATTGTATGTTCTTAAAAAGAGTCCAAATAAGAGAATTTATACATTTTATCCCAAATTGGATTTAATAAATGCACTTCAGAACATAAGTTTGTGTGAAATGTTAGAAAGAAAGTATGAAATTAGCAAAATTAATTGTATGTTTATATGTTTATGATTTTTTGTTTTCTAGTAGTAATAAGAAAGTAATTGTTAGATTTCAAAAGTCAGAATGAATTTGAAATGAGTGATGTTTATTCTCTTTTACTTTTTTACTTTTTAGTAATTGAGTTCAAAATGATAATATTATACAGTAATGTATGTATCAGTTTAAGTATGTACAAGATTTTTTAAAGAAATTTAATGTACAATAAAGTAAGAATACCAATAAAGGTTAGACTTATTTTAGAGAAGGAAATAAATGAATAACATGTTGATCCAATTTACTAAAAAGAGATAATTAGAAGCTTAAGGAACTTGTGCAACATAAAACCTGATTAGTATTCAATACGTTTATGCAAGAACTAAACAAATCTCACTTATTAGCTGCTAAGAAAATTATGAAATATGTGCAAGAGACAATCAATTTTGAATATAAAATGAATTTAATTTTCTTATAATTTAATATAAAAATAAATAATAAAATAAAAAGTAAATTTTTAATTCTCAATTCTTAAAAAAAAAATATATATATATATATATATATATATAATTTCTATTGGATAATTTAAAAAAGTTTTAAGAATTTTTATTTTAACTGAAACAAATTTAAGTTTTTACTGAATATTTATTTGATTATTAGTTGTCTTATTTTTTTTTCTTGAATTGATCTGTTTTTTTTTTTTATAAAATATACTAATAAAAGAAACTAAAGTCCTATTAAATGTATTAAATCATATTAAAAATTTAATTATTGTTTAAACGTATATAATGTTGTAGAATATTATAAATACTTGTAAATAGTGTTATTGTCAAAATTAATATTTTTATTTCTACGGTCATCTATGTTGCGGGATAGTAATTGAATAAATTTTAATTAAACAAGATATATTAAAATTTATTGATTATTAAATTTTGATTGACAATTTCACCCTTTAGAAAGTAATACAAGTATTGTGAAAATTAATAAATTATATTAAAAATAATTAAATATAAAAATTACTTAAGATCTAACTTTTTTTTATTCATAACTATAAGGATAGCCTAAACAGAATATATTCTGATATTGTATTAGAATGTAGATTCAAATCTATATGAATTCATCAAACATTTAAACATATACCATACCAGAGTTATACTAATGATAAAATTGAAGTGAAAAAGAAAATAAACTGGTATAAGATTTTTATAAGATCATTATGCGGTTTAACTAACCTTTGCGCACAAATTACGAGCCTGATCCCAGTTTATATCTTCATAAGGTTTAGTATAAAGCTCTTTTCTCAAAGATAAAACTATTGGTGTGATTGGACCAACAAATCTCTTGGCATATAAGTAGGACATTGGCAAATACACCATCCTACAGTGATTCCACATCCTTCCTGTAAAAAATGTAATAAATTACGATTTCTCAATTTTTTGTTTTAGATAAAGTGCTTTTTCAAAATTTGCTTAAGATGAACATAGACAACCAATTCAACAATGAAGAAATCAGTATATAAAAGTTTAAGAATCTCATGTACTTCTTAAGAAATAAATTGATTTTCCTATAACATTTGGGGAAATTGATTTAAAAAAATATTCCAAAACTAGGTGTGTTGATGAGATACTTATAGCGAAGAGTCTTAATAAGGGGTAGAAATATGATTTTTGTAAAGCTCAAAGGGGGTGAAGAATCCATTTGAAGTTAAAAAGGAGTTTATAAATCAAATTTGCAATGGTAATAAGAAACTTTATGTCAATCTACCTAAGTTTGGACTAAGGGAGAGATACAAAAGAAACAAAAAAAATTAGGTTAGTGATTTCTAATTCTACGAAGAAAGAAAATAGCAACACTAAGACATGGAGGTTGAAAGAAAACATATATACATATACAAAAGTTGTAAAAGGTGAAAGAATGGGAGAGAAAAAGGAAGGGGAAAGCAAGAAAAAAAAAATCCAAAATGGAACGAGATTGAAATAATCGTAGAGTGTGAAAGGAAGGAATGGTTGGAAAGGAGTATGATTGGGAGGTTATTCAAACAATTGAAGACATAAATCATACATGAAACTTTTTTCGTAGAAGGCTTCTCCTACATAAGAATAAAATATCTTGGAGATGATATAGTGTTGTTAATAGGTGATGAAGGGGTGGACTTACGTAAGGTGGTGAAGAAAATCATGCTTGGTTATCTCAATTCTTTGAATCTATTATGTCATGAGATAAGAAATTAAATCTAGAAATATGGTGTTGCGGGTGAGATATAGAATCATTTCCCTATAATGGTGGGGATGATAGTTCTTCACAAGATTTATAACACTATTTGGGATGCTAATTGCTATAGATGAAGTAATAGAGAAGATGGAATCAGTTGAATCATCATAGCTATTGATTTGTGACCCGTGGACGATTTGAAAAATGTGAATAGATGCATCAAGATCGACGGTAAGATGGTGCTAATTTTCATACATGAAGAACAATATTTGGATCATACTTATTGGAGAAGATGTTACAAGGAAAATAAATTTGGAGGGTGATGAATCATTGATGACTTAAACTAGGGAGTTTCATCCTGTTTGGAATACTTCGTATCATAGTCTGGTAGTTATGTCACTAATGATTTGCAATTATCAAAGAGGAAGGGTGACAATAAGCATAAATCTAAAGTGAGCAGCCTAGAAACTTGGGTCCAAGATTCGTAGTCTCTTCACAGTCAAAATTGGACTTGCACTAAAAAGGAAAGGATTGAAATAGAGGATAAAGTAGAAAAAACTATTATAGAACAATCTAGAACGGGACTCGCCAAACAAGGAAGCATTTCAAGCTATACATGATCATTTGTCAGATATCGAAGAGTCGAAAAAGGAAATTGAAAACCAGAGCATATGCTTAAAGAAGTTTGGTAGAGGGCACCCAAATCTAGTAAAAAAGTAAAAAACGAAGGGGGTGGAAGGATAAGAGAAAGAATTGTGGGATGAGTCTAGTGTGAGATCGTAAGCATGTTAGGCCCATGACCACATAGAGAACGAATAACGGTGATATGTACTACATACAAATAAGGCATTTGATTTGGGCAGAAGATCAAATAGGCTAGGAAGTGAAAACAAAGGGGGATGCAAAAACAAGAATGAAGAAGAAAATACCAAGTACATCGTAAAACCATTGATTGTTAATAGGAAAAAAATAAGAATGTTAAGGTTGCGGACTACATAGTGGAGATGTAGGCGAAAGGCGATGAGGATAGTGATAATCGCAGCCCCAACTAGAAAGACATGTTCTGATAACAACTCCAATGGTTAGAAGATATAGGTAACAGATGTGGGCTTTGAGCCTAACTCAACCTCATAAAATCGGCTTATGAGGTGAGGTTTGCCCCCACTTATATACATTAATTTGACCATATCACTAAGCAATGTGGGATCTTTAACACACCCCCTCCACGTCGAGATTACATTAGCTCGAACGTGGGACTGGACAGACAGACAAGACAATTGTGCCAAGACAATTGTAGGACGATATATGTGGGTGAGGGGTGGTGTGATAGGCCCAACAACTTTGTTAGGATAGGCTCTGATACCATAACAGAAGTGAGCTTTGAGCCTAACTCAACCTCATAAAACCGGCTTATGAGATGAGGTTTGCCCCCACTTATATATATTAATTTGATCATATCACTAAACAATGTGGGATCTTTAACAATAAGAAAGAAAAAATGGGATCTTTGAGAAGCGAACTTCAATGAGTGGAGGGAGGAAAGTTTACTAACATCAAATGCTGCTCGACCTTGGCAACTAAGGTTAGCTCTCCATTTTATTAGCAATAGTATTTCTAATGATGGCATTCAACATTACAATAAACTATGTTGGCTCGATAGATTTGGTTGAGGTAGGAAAACTATGGGACTTGGGGCGAAAATTGGCAATTACATTTATAGGGGATGAAGAAAAAATTGTAAAATGATTTGAAGAATTAGAAAGGAGATATTCGAGTGAGGAGGGAAACATTATGACAGGAGAAATTTTATGGAAATACTTGGCATGAATTTGAGGGGACTAGGTGGGGAGGGGGTGAAAAAAGGTAGATTATTCAGAAAGAAGGGATAGAAATAGTGTGCTTACAGGAAACTAAAGTGAAGCCGTAAATGATGTTACATTTAAATTAATTTGAGGTGATGCTAATGTTGAATGGGTGCCCAACCATGCATTAAATAAGACTAGGGGTCTGATTTCTATATGGAGGAGGGACAATTTAATTTGGACAATATAATTTGGACAATATAGTATAGGGGAAATATTACTTAGGATTCATAAAAAGGTGGGGCATAGAGAAACAAACAAACATGAATGATAGTAAATGTATGTGCATCGTGTGATGAGAAAGAAAAAAAGTTATTATGGAAAGAGTTGCTTGGGATGAGACAAAGATTAAGAAATAAAAGGTGGTAACTAATGGGAGATTTCAATCCAATCAAAACTCCACATGAAAGGAGAAGGGTAAGGGAAATGAAAGGAGAAGGGTAGGGGAAGCTAAATGAGTCACAATATATTAAAAAGTTAAATAATTTTATTGAAGGAATGGAAATGTCCAACATACCAATAGAGGGGAAGAAAATTTACTTGACACACAAACCCAATGGAATAATACTAAGTAGAATTGACAAATTTTTGGTATCTACAAAGTGGTTGGATGTATGGTCTAGGTGTGTACAATAAGCCTTGAGTAGGACAGTGTCAGATAATTGTGTATTTGTGATGAGAAATTCATGTATGGAGTGGAGTTCAAAATCATTTTGGGTGCTAAATGCTTGGATGGTGCTAAGAGTTACAAGAAACTATTTAAATATTCATGGCAAAAGTATGGGGTAAAAGGTATAAGAATATATAATATCAAGGAGAAGCTGAAGTTACTTAAGACAGATCTAAAGAGTTGGAACAAGGAGGAATTTGGGGGCATTACCTAAAATATAAAAAATGTAACTAAGAAGATATACGAATCTGACTTGGAGAATGAGAATGAAAATTTAGATAAAGTAGGAAAAAAGGAGAGACAAAAAATACTTGTAAAATTAAGCAAGTTAAGCTTCAGAAAAGAATCATTAACAAAGATGAAATACACAATTCTTTAACTCCATGGCCAATTGGAGAGAGACAAAAAATAATCTGAAAGGTATGCTAATAGAGGAGAGGTGGATAGAAAACTCGAATATGGTGAAGGAGAAGATACATAAGTATTTTTTAGAGAGATTTACAGAGAGTAGGGGTGCAAAACCTTTACTGGATGGGATTCACTTTGCAACCATTTGTTTAGAGAATAATATAGGATTCATAGCAAAATTTGAAGAAGATGTGAGAAAGGCAATATGAGAGTGTGATGGGAACAAAAGTCCTTGTCCAAGTGGATTTAATTTTAGATTTATTAAACACTTTGGGGTAAAGAATGATAGATATTATGGAGGCTCTATTGAATTTTCATAGCAATGGTTACTAACCTAAGGGAAACAATGCTTCTTTTATATCCTTTATTCCTAAAATGGAACATATATAAAATTGTCACTAAGGTGTTGTTGAAAAAATTGAAAAAGTGTATTCATAAGATAATAGACAAATCTTAGAGCATGTTTTTAGGAGGTAGAGGTATGTTGGATGGGGTGTTAGTGACAAATGAGGTGGTGGATAAGATGAAGATGAAATAAAGGAGTAATACTAAAGGTTGATTTTGAAAAAGCCTATGATTTGGTGTGTTGAGATTTTTTATTGTAAATGTTGAGAAGACTTGAATTTTGTGATAAGTGGATTAGGTGAATTAAAAAGGTTCTGGTCTTTGCCTCTATATCTTTTTGGGTGAGTGGTAGCCCAACTAAAGAGTTTAAGCTGACTAAGGGACTTAGACAAGGTAATCCTTTAACACCCTTCTTTCTTGATTATGATTGAAGGACTAGTTGGATTGGTGAGAAGTGCACAACACAGATCTACGTTATCAAAGGTGAAGGTAGGTGGTTAAAAGAGGAGGTTAGACTGTTGTAGTTTGATGGTGGCACAATTTTCTTCTACGAGGCATCACACTAGAATGTTGTGCTATTAAAATGTATACTTAGATGCTTTAAGATCTCTTTGGGTTTGAAGATTAACTTTTCCAAGAATAGAATAAGAAGATTAGGGGTGAAAATAAAGTTTTGAAATAATCTGTGGATATCCTAAATTGTACTCTAATGAGAATCTCTTTCATTTACCTGGTAATTCAAATTGGGGCAATCAATGACGCATCTAGTTTTAGAAACCTGCTATGAGTAAATTAGGAAGAAGTTGACACAATGGAAAAGAAAAAAATATCTTTTGATGGGTGTTTATCACTACTGGAAATTGTATTAAACTCTTTTCCATTATTAAATATGTCATTCTTTAAAACACCTACTACAATGATTAAAGAGATAATGAAGATACAAAGAAGAATTTTGTGGGGTTAGGGGAATGAAGGGAGGAAAATCCATTGGATGAAGTGGAATACAATATGTAAGCAAAAAATCAAGGGGTGTAAGACTTGGTATAATTTATATTATTTGCTTTAATGTTCACTACTACAGAATATGGATTCTACGTCACCAAACAACGTCGGTTATATATATAACCGACGTTGTTTTAGGCGCGGTAGCATAATTGTAAATATGAGTGCATTTTCTACGTCGGTTACATATTGAACCGACGTCGAATAGTTAACAACGTCGGTTATGTACATAACCGACGTTGATTATCCGAATATCAANTTCTTCTTCTTCTCCATTCTTCTTCTTTTCCTTTCTTTTTCTTCTCCATTCTTCTTTTTCTCCATTATTCTTCTTGTCCTTCCATCTTTTTCTCTATTCTTCTTCTTCTTCT
Source organism: Macrotyloma uniflorum (assembly GCA_016859785.1). NCBI lineage: Eukaryota > Viridiplantae > Streptophyta > Magnoliopsida > Fabales > Fabaceae > Macrotyloma > Macrotyloma uniflorum. Next base: position 128,245 of record BDMB01000166.1, read on the forward strand.
CCTAACTTCTTCTTCACTTTTCTTCTTCTTCTCCTAAATTCTTCTTCTCCTTCCTTCTTTTTCTCATACCTTCTGCTTCTCCTTTCTTCTCCTTCTCCTTTCTACTTCTTCTCCTAAGTTCTTCTTCTCCTTTATTCTTCTTCTCCAAACTTCTTCTTAACCTTTCTTCTTCTTCTCTTAAATTCTTCTTCTCCTTCCTTCTTTTTCTCGTACCTTCTTCTTCTCCTTTCTACTTCTTCTCCTAGTTCTTCTTCTCCTTTATTCTTCTTCTCCAAACTTCTTCTCCCTTCTTCTTCTTCTCCAAACTTCTTCTTCTTCTTCTTCTCCAAACTTATTCTCCTTTTTCTTCTTTTCGTAACTTCTTGTTCTCCTTTCGTCGTCTCCTTCTCCTTTCTTCTTCTTATTCTAACTTCTTTTTCCTTTCTTCTTCTTCTCCTTTGTGCTTCTTTTCCTAACTTCTTTTATACTTTCTTCTTCTTCTCCTAAGTACACTACTACAGAATATGGATTCTACGTCACCAAACAACGTCGGTTATATATATAACCGACGTTGTTTTAGGCGCGGTGGCATAATTGTAAATATGAGTGCATTTTCTACGTCGGTTACATATAGAACCGACATTGAATAGTTAACAACGTCGGTTATGTACATAACCAACGTTGATTATCCAAGTATCAACGTCGGTTTTATAAATGACCGACGTAGAATATTTATTTAACGTCGTTTAAATTTATAACCGACGTTGAAAATCATTATTTGAACTCTCCCAGGCAGTCACTGTGCTATTTTCCCAATTCACCAGAGTTCTTCCTTTCTCCCTCTCTCGCGAGTCCCAGTGCACTGTCTTGTATTTCACCACCACCACCGACACCACCGCCGTCAGTGGTTGTTTTCGTCTGCTCTGGTTGTTGTTGTTTAGCTCATTCGTCGTGAATTCGCGAACAGGTAAGGGTTTAGTTCAAACTTGTGCATTGCTATTATAATGTTCAAACTTGTGCATTGCATCAGTTATTGTTATCAGCCTGTCTGGAATTGTGAAACCATTTGGTTGTTGTTGGTGTTGCTCATACGACTGTTTTGGTGTTGTCATTATCTCCTGTTTTCTTTCTCTGCTCTTTTTCTCTTTTTGTTGGAATGATGTGTACCATGCCTGTCTGTATATAATGGGATCAGAACAAAGAAATGAGTAGTTTGTTTGTAGAGGTAGCAGTGGAAAGACAAAAAGTTGAAAGGAAATGAGTGTCTATGTGTGTATGTGTGTAATGAACCAATTAGGTTTTGCAACATTCCAACCATCTTCTAGCTGTGTTATTAGCAGCTTTCATTTGATATCTGTTGCTCTCCACCTATCGTGAGATGCCTCATTTTGTGAAGTTGACTTTTGAACAATTTTATGCCCACAAGTGAGTTTGTTTATAAGAAGTTGAGAGTTTAGTAAGTTCTAGCTCAAGGAAGGTTGTCAGAATGCTAGTGTAGATTTACGAACATATTCAACAATGTTTTGACAGAGTAAAATATTAAAACGTAAGAAATCAATTACAGTGTTTGAACTTTGAAGGATACAGCATCCTCCTTGAAAGACAATATTAGTCAACTATAATTATTGTTGTATTAATAGCTGTTAATTAGCTATTTTGTATCTCCTTAAAACAGATTATTTTTCCAAAACTCTCAGCTTTAACAATAGCAAATTTAAGAAGTCAACACACTAAAATAATGTTTTAATGGCTTCTCTTGATTTCCATAAATTATGTATTCAATGAGTAAAATACTTCTGGATCTATTGTAAGCCAAATTGATTACACACCCTCTGGTTTGTGTTGAAAATCAATGTCCCATTATGCATCCTGTATTGGTTATGATTTATGAAGTCCTAACGCATTTTGGTAGAATATAAACCAATAAAATACAATGTTCAACACAACTTGCTGTCCTGATACCAAAGTACAGAAAGTATTCTCTACTAACAAATTACAATTAACAACACAATTGCCTAATTGCACAACTACTATAGAGTTTTCACATGTGAGAGAGAAACAGAGACAGAGGGAATGGTAAAGCATGGTAGATCTTCTGAATGTCATAAAATTGGTATTTGCATGAGTAAATAGTATTAGTATTTATCCAATTATGGAGGTAAGAGGGAGGGCATATCATTGGTGTGTGCAAAGTACTACTTTGACTATTGATGTATGCTCACTCTTAACCACTACTGAATGAATTTTATTATTCTTCAGGTGTAGTGTCATCTTGCAAGATGGATCGAAATTGGTTAAATAAAAATCGCATGTCAAAAGAGTATGAGAATGGAGTTGAAGAATTTTTAGAATATGCGAAACGAAATGGCTCAAATTTTAATGGAAAATTGTATTGTCCGTGCGTTAATTGTCTAAATGGGAGAACACAAGACATAGGAGTAATACGGGAGCATCTTATTTGTGATGGAATGATGAAGAATTACACAACTTGGACTTGGCATGGTGAAAGGATTGATAATTCAGCAAGATCACAAACTAACGAGGAAGATGACACCGTTGAAGATCGAATAGAGGACATGCTTGGTGATGTGGGTGAAAGTAGCTTCCTTAAAGCACATGCCCCTTTATATGATACATTGAGGACAGATTCAGAGACTCCGTTGTATCCTGGCTGTAAATCTTTCACACGATTGTCATCGACACTAAGATTGGTGAATTTGAAGGCAAAATATGGTTGGACTGATACAAGTTTCAATGAATTGCTCCATATATTAAAGGATATGCTCCCAAACAATAATACTTTGCCAAACCGTATGTATGAAGTGAAGAACATACTTTGTCCGATGGGTTTAGAATATAAAAAGATACACGCTTGTCCTAATGACTGTGTGTTATACAGGAAAGAGTTTAAATCTCTTAACAATTGTCCAAGATGTGGTGTATCATGTTATAAAGTTAAGGACGAGGATAATGAGATTGAGGACATTGATAAAAAGTCTCCTCCTGCAAAGGTTGTTTGGTATCTTCCAATAATTCCTAGGTTTAAGCGGTTGTTCGCCAATCCGGGAGATGCTGAAAGTTTGTTATGGCATTCAAAGGCCAAATCACCTGC
>BDMB01000166.1:137974-148891 GCA_016859785.1 Macrotyloma uniflorum
GTTGTAATATAAACTTTTAACGTCGGTTGTTAATATAACCGACGTTGTAATATAAACTTTTAACGTCGGTTGTATATCCAACCGACGTTAAAAGTTTATATTCCAACGTCGGTTATATTAATAATCGACGTTAAATTTAACGTCGCCTGATACAACGATGCCTTATTTTTCGTCGTTAATTGTCTATTTTAACCGACGTAAAAACCCCTTTTTGTAGTAGTGGTTGCACTTCTTGCTAAATGGAGATGGAAGTTAGGGAATGAAAGTGGAAGGAAGTGGAAACATGTGGTGGTCTATATGATGGGATAGGTAGAATCCAAGGAAAATATGTGGTGTAAATAAAGTTGAGGTTTAAGAAAAAAGTGAGTTGGTAAGTGAAAAATGGCAAGAAGATATAGTTTTGGCAAGATAGATGGGTAGGGGAAGAATCACTTAAATCCAAATTTTATAGGGTGTATCTTAATTTTGATCACAAGGACGGTTTTGTAAAGGATATGAGAAGTTGAAATTAGAGAAAATGAGAGTGGAATATGAGATGGAGGAGATGATAGTTTTAGTGGGAAGAACCTCAAGTGAAAATATTAATGAGTTGTATTAATTCTAAGCCGTTAAAAATAGGTGAAGAGGACAAATGATTTTGGAAGAAAGAGAGTTCAAGTAATTATACTATACATTCAACCTATAAACTTGTTAGGAATGGATTGTAGAGGAATGAAGGCTTGTAGGAAAATGATGAAAGTTTCTTCACAAAATTATGAACGATTAAATAAATTCCTAAATAATTACATTTAGTTTGAAGAACGATAAGATGAAGAATAATAAAAAAGGATAACTTATAAAAAAAAAAGAGTTCAAATAAAACATCTCAATTATATTTTATGTGAAGTGAATAAGAAAACAATTTATCATCTATTTCTATTTCTTGAATACATGATAATAAATTCAATTTAAAATAAATATTATATCAAATAAATTCAAATTAACAATATATGAAAGATATTATAAATTATAGATTTGAATGATATAATATATTTTATTTGATCAAATGAAGTGTTATATCATAAAAAAATAATAAATACAGAATATATTTTTTATCTGATTTAAATCATAATCTAATTATTTCGTACTTTTTTGTGTAATTTATTATTAATAATATATTTTCTTTTTAAAAAAATAATATCCTTCTTATGAATTTATGAATACATAAAATCTTAACTGACAATTTTTTCTACTAAAAAATCTTTTCATAGAAAAAAAAAATATGAAATAATTTAGAAACTAAATTGGAAAAATTAATTTATAGACTTAAATTTATGAAATTACTTCTCTCGCTTAACTTTTGTAAAAATTAAAATTTATGCATAAAAAACTTAATATATTTTACATTCTTTTTAACAAAATTTAAAACTTCTCTAAACAAACTATTACTTTTCTTTTGTATTTGTAAAATAGAAAAATTAGAAAAAAAAAATATTCTTCAAACTAACTTGTAAAAATTTTCTCATATAATTTTTCTAAATTTTTATTTATAACTTATACATAATTAGTTTTCTCTTATGAAAAAATTAGTTCATTTTGTTAATCTCTTAAAAACTTTATAAAAATATTAGTCCAACCACAACCATTTTTGAAGCTAACTTATTGTTTTTTATCTAAACAAAATTAAAAAAAATATATCGACAGTGTACAAAGCAATAACTAACCTGGATGAAATGGAAGCACGTACGGAAGGAGCCAGATCTCAGGGGGCGTGGGATTATTTCCAGACCACTCATACACTCCAAGTACCTATACTTCCCACAATATAAACTTAGAAAAAAAAAAAATATATATATATATATATATTATTTTTTTATTTAATTTAATTTAATTTCACTAATATTTTTAGTTTTAATTTAATTTATTTTTTTAAAATAAATTAATTTATACATTCTATAAAATCGTTAAATTATCGAATGAAATATAAAAATTTACTATATTTACTAATATAATATTAACATATATGATAAAAGTAATATATTTATTTATAATAACTACGTTGACATAGTAAATATTTCAAGTCATGTTATGTATTAGTATAAATAATTTAACCGTATTAATGAAAGAAGTAATATAGAATATTAAAAAAAAATTAATAATAAAATAAAATTGAAAAGAAAAAGTATTAACTTTAATAAAATGTGATTAAACTAAGGGCAGTATATTAACTGAAAGCAACATCTTCCCCCAGGATGTTATAAAAGTGGCGCCACCATGTCTTTGAATCCAGTCACGTGCCTTCTCCATTTCCCCATGTCCACCACAGGCTTCCTCACCAAGCAATCTGAGAGTAACATAGCTCAAAACAGACCCAAACATTGTGCTTGAACCTTCAATATGCAATCCCCACCCACCGTCCTCGTTCTGCACTTACAATTTTAATCACTTACCACTTTCCAAAAATCCTTAAATTTCAGGGAAGGGGGTGTCAAGTTCTTACTTGATGATTATAGATAAAACGCCGAATTTCCTTTCTATGTTCTTCGGATAACACTAAATTCACCGCTTCACTCACATACAGAGCAATCACCTATTAAATAAATACCCAGGAGTAAAAGTTATGATTCTGAGGACTAAAATTTAGGTATTATAAGGATCGAAATATCAAATTGAGTATATTATATTTATATTTAGGGGAAGAAATTTTATATAATTAGTTTATAAAAATGTTAGTTTAAATAAAAGATAGAAATGTGAAAGTAAAAACTGACCAAGGATGGAACCATAAACATGGGACCTCCGTAATCACCCGGCCAGTGACCATCGTGACTCTGAATAGTTGAAAGGAAATTCATTGCCCTTCTTAACGTTCTTGTCACAACCTCCTCAGTTACTTCTCCGGTGCCTTTGACTTCGACTTTCGGTAAGACTTCAATCGTCGGGTTCTCTTCCGCAAACTACATTTTTTCATACGAAAGACGAGATATTAATCAGAACAAATTGGTTCATGTTATTTCAGAAATTACTTTAAAACTCTGCATTTTCATCACTCTACTGGAGTATTGATTCCTCCACTTTAAACACGAGAAACATGAGAGAAACCTGGATGCGCATGAGTAAATCAGAGCTCTGTTTCTGAGTGGAGCGATTTTGGGAGAAATTGTGGCGAGCCTTTTCGATTTGGAGTTGTTGCGGTGATTGAAGAAGCGTAGGATCAAACTCCCAGACCTGTCTTCCAACGTGATTGTTGAGTGTTCGAAGCCATGGACTCTCTCCCTCCGCGATCTTCAGTTTCCACATTTTCCCGAAACGGAAAGGGAACCGCAACTATTGCTCTGCCACTTCTTAGATGAATCAAATGAAATGAGGATTTAACATTTTGTAATTAATACGAGAAGGTTCGTTCTATCATACTAGCTTAAGCTTGATTTTCTAACAAATTAATTTATTCCATGAGGTGGAAAGTCGTTCAACAATTAAGTTTAGTAATTTACTTGTTATTTTCAAAATTTAAAATGATATTTATTACCTATTGTTAATTATATTTTATTTTTGCTTATCATTTAATCTATTTAACTATTTAATGAAATTAATGTAGAGATAATTGATGTTATTCTTTAAATAAAATTACATTTTTATTCTAGTCATTTATGCTATATTATATATATTGTGTATTACATAAAACTCTAAATATGATTAGAGAATAATATTATTATTAATATAGTTAAGGTAAATTTTATCTTATGAATTTATTGAAATATAAAATTAACAGACAATTACTATATTATTGTAATGAAATAATTAATTATATTTTTAGTTTTTTAATAAGAAAATTGGAAAGATTGATAATTATAATAAAATTTTAAAAAATAATATTTAATTATCTAAATTATCTCTTCTATACATAATCACTTAATTCTTATTTTATTTTATTTTTATTTATCTTTTTATCATTTAATTTCTTTATCTTTTCATTTTTAATATATATCTAATAATAATTTTAACGATTTATTTATATATTATACTTTTTATTTTAAAAATAATGTTTTATGACTTGTTTATCTTTTTAATTATAGAAATTGATTTTTAAGTCACGATAGAGTGGTGTATTTGTATAAATTTAGAAATATTGTAATATTAGTTAATAATTGTAGGTTTTGTAAAATTGAAGTTGGATAATATGAAATACATAATTTGTTGAATATAACTAGAAGGTTAGTATTATGTCATAACTGAATCATACTAAATCGGTTGATTGATCGGTTAGGTCAACCTTATTTTAAAGTCACATAATATATAGTCCTCAAATTTCAAGGCTTTGTAATACAATTTACCTATTTTTTTCGAGCTGAAATAATAATATGAATTAACTTCCTAAATCAATCTTAAGTTGATGTGTATACCAAATTATTTACAATCTTGAATATTAAGTCAACAAGGCAAAAAGACTGAGTTTATGAATTGTCAACGATTGTGTTTACAATTATAAGCATACAACTTAATCAATGTCCTTAAATGATCATTTAGGATCATGACCTAGGTTGTGGAGAGGAGTTAGAATGTGTCAGAGTATACTCAGTTCAAATACATCCAAATAGTTGGGTATGTGTTTCATGTTTTGTATACCTATTTTGGCATTGTTCCCACAACCGATATATTCTTATACTCTTTCAAGTATAAAGCGTCCAAGAGGACTTCTTGAGCCTCGGTCAGTGGTGTGAGTAGTCAAGGGTTGTTATCTCTATTTTTATCCTCATACAAATATTTTAAAGAAAGTTTTATAAAGATTGGTTCTCTTGAGGATAAACCTTTGATATTAGAGGGTTTCCCTTATACTAGACTAAGTATCCTCAAAACTAACCTCTCAAGCAACTAGAAGATTTTGATAAGATCAACGTCGAGCACTACAAGAGGCTTGAACAATTAAATATGGTCTTTCATACAACCACTCTGATAAGACTAGAATATTGGGTCATAAACCTTAAGCTTTATATAGGTATTTACCGATTTATCTTTTATTTTAGCAAGATTTATGAACTTTGTTTTAAAAACGAAGACTAGCCACATTTCATGTTTGAGGAATATATCCACCATCTAGCATTTCTAAATGGTAGACTCCTTTTCCAATAACTTTCAAAATATGGGTCAACCAATTTGGTGAGAATTTGTTGAAAACTTGGTTTAGTTAGACACGTTTGAGCATAAAATCGAAAACTTAGAAGTTTTTTAGGGTGAACTCTTAAGGTATGTTAGAGTTCACAAAGGCACTTTACTGTCTTAGACTGCATCCTAACTATTGGATTTCATTAATAGTTTCTAAATTGGCTTTTACTTAGTGTTTAGAGCCTTTCTCATTAAAGTGAAGGACAAGACTCACCAGTTGGATGATCTCTATCGGAAACATTGCGTCAATACCTTGTACAAAGAAAATGATGATTCCTTTGTGGTAAACTAGGGCATTGTGTGGTAAGATCATAAAACATGAGGTAATTTGTCTACCCATAATGACTTTGCGTTAAATAGACGTCATTTTAATCCACGTAATATGATCTTATTGGCAGTTTCTTCTTGCCCATTTGATTGTGAATGTTCTACATATGTGAACAATTTCTTCATATCAAGCTCTTTATAAAGATTATGAAAACAATTTTTTCAAATTCTTAGATTCTCTTTCAAATTCTTGTTTTCTTCATACAATTTTTTTAATGTTTATATCTTAACTGTTGATTTTCAATAATAAGATCGTCTACAAAATTAGACTGTGTTTTCAAAATATTAAGTTCTTTGGTCACAATTTTTAAATTATTTTTAGATGTTATGTAAGCTTTCGAAAGTAAAGATGAGTTAGAAAGAAGTTCATAATATACTTTTATGAGATAATGTATATCAGTAAAATTTACCTCTTTATCCAAATCTTCAAAAGATGCTTCAAATTCAATTTTTGCCATAATACCAAGTTGTGTTTATTTTTCCCTATATTCTTCTTTTGAATAAGATAAATCCAAGTCTTCCCATGTTGTCATAAAACTCTTCTTCATGTCTTGGGATATCTCTTTCATTTGTCTTTCTCTTGGACATTCTGACTTAAAGTCGCCTGGTTTGTTACATTCATAACATAATTTGATTCTCCTTCTTCTTCTTCTCCTTGTGATCCTTAGATTGATGATGTTGAATTTTATTTCCTTTGAATCTTCCTTTCTCTTTCCAATTGTTGTATATTTTTCTGGATAAAAATGTAGTTCATCTTCATAGTTTGATTCTTAATCATCTAATGACTCTTCTTCTTTGAAAGTTTTAGTAGAATTTAGTCTTTTTTATTGTTGTGCATTAAAGGAGATAATTTTTTCTCTTTTCAACTGACCATCTTGTTGAAGTTCTAACTCATGGAATTTAAGAATTCCAATGAGTTCTTCTAGTGTTAAGTTTTCCAGATTTTTTGAAGTTTGTAGTATAGTCACCTATGGTCTCCATTGCCTACACAAATTTTTCAAAATTTTGTCAATATGATCATAATTTTTATATTTTTTACTTAGAGATTGTAAATCATTTAAAATAATTTGAAAATGATTAAACATACTTTGTACATTTTCATTTTCTTCCATATTAAATAACTCATATTCTCTTACCTAGGTGGATATTTGTCATCATAAAACAGGGGAAGATTGTTAAAATCTGAATAGTCTATTGGACAACCCTCACACAATGTGTTTTGATGATGATAAATAAAAATAAGTTTTGAATAAATTAAATTTTAACAAAATAAAAAGTGTTTATAAAATAATAATCTTATAATTGATAATAACGCTAAATAAAATGTCGTTAATATATATATATATATATATAATTTATTCACATATATTTTCTAAACCTTATTCTTAAATATTATATAATTTATAATCAGTTTCTCTTATAAAAAAATCAAACATTCAATGTTTTGTTATTTGAAAGAATATGTAATAAAATATATGAAATATTATATGCAGATTTAAATTAGAAATTACATATAATTAAATAAAAATTGAAATATGATATAAAATCATTATCAAATCTCTCTTCTGATATAAATAATCCAATATAATTAATATATTATCTCATAATATGATATAAAGTTATATAATGGATTATATGAAGATTAAATTAAAATTAAATTTGTGTGATTGAAAATAATCAAACATATCATTTTGTAAATAAAAGGAAATATTTTGTCTACTATCAAGAATATATATTTTGTATTTGTATTGTATTTTCTTTTAATAGGAATCATCATATCAAGTGTTTTCAAAGAAAAATTATTGAGAGAAAAATCTTAATAATTTGACATATCAAGACATTAAAAGATTATCATGAGAATATTTAAAGAATATATAAAGTTGAGATTTTTCTACAACGATCATATTTTAGAAAGCGTATAAAAGCAGAGAGAGGATGACAAAGACAAAAGATAACAATAATTATAACAATTACAATCATTACATTACACTCACAAGCTATTAGAAAGTTTAAGGATAAAGTTATTGTTATATCCTTTCCCTAGTAAAGTTAGAATCTCAATTAGGAACATCTTATTGTATATTTTCTTTATGAGAATTGTTCTATAGTCTTTTCTTAAACATGTTTTTCTTTGTAACTAGGAGTGGTAGTTAAGAATGCTCGTAGTTCTTAGTCTTAATAGAAGATTAGGATAGGATAGTAAGGAGTGATGTAATATACTCGTTGTAATTAGGAGTGATATGATGTACTCGTTATAATCAATATTAGTAGTGATTTAAGAATAGTAGAACCCTTTTAAATTTTCTCAAAGAAGAATTGAACATAATCCAAGAGTTTGAAATGAATTAATATAATTTGATCTTTTTTAATCTACTTTCTTTTCTTATCTTACATTGTTACTTATACTTTAGAATACTTACTTACTATCTACCTAAAAATGTCCGGACTCTATTGAAACTCCTTATAAAATCAACTTGCTTTTATAGACTTCTATCGAAAAAAAATATTCACACAAGTGACTCTTAATAACGTGAGATGGTATTAACATATGTGAGTGAGCAAAGAAATTCCCATACATTCAATTTTATCACATAATAAAATTATTTAAACCTGAATAACCTATTTTTGTCATTGAAAAAGTAGTTGCTAATATTCTAGCCATGATAACCTAGCACAAATAATGTAGAGCGCCACAACAATTTGAAAATAAATAGTATCATGATGAACTTGTAAGAAAATATTTCCACAAATTAGATATTTAAAAATAAGTCACATTTACAATAATTTATAGCTAGGACGAAATTTCTGGTCAAAGGTGGAAAATATGCAAACTAGCTTTCAAAGATAAATTTCATACCATATTTCCATGGATGTTTACAACTGGTTACAAAGTCTAGCACGAGTTGTCATTTTTTTCCAATGGATAAGAAGTGTTTACAATTAGTTGACAGAAAATAGCATAGTCCAAAAGTATTTCTCTATAGATGTTTAGAATTGATTGGGTATTTGTTTTCTTTTTTATAACAGAGGAGAAATTCACAGCACTTGCTAAGAAGAATGTGAATTGGACAACCAAGAGTCAAAATTGGAGGCGTATAATCTTTCACCACTTTCTATTACTTCCATGAAATAGAGACATTGCTATAGCAGGTCGTCTCTAAACTTTCAAAGGACGATATTTGTATTATCATATTGTATTTAATATTTTTATGTCTAATTTGAAAAATAGAAAAAAAAAATACTTAAAAACTTAATAGTGTGTAGATTTTTTGAAAATATAAAATAAAAAAATGTTCACAAAAAGTAAAAATAATAATAATAAAATAAAAAAATTTGTACTGGTTCAGTTAATCTCAATTTTAAGGTAAACCGAACTCCTACAATCTTCAAATTCAAAATCAATACGATAAAAGTTTCTTAAAATATTAATAGTAATTTCTTCTTATACAAACTATGAATAATCTAAACCAGAATCTATATAATTCAACTGTAGCTACGACTCTATAAGTTATTTGTTATGAACAATTATTACTTTTACATATTAAAATTATCAAATACGACTTTATCTAATTAAATATATTGTGTGGTAGGGGTGTTCAGAACCGAACCGACCCAAAAAAAAAACCGAAAACTGATCCAAAAAATCGCAAACTAATTAAAACCGCAAATTTTTGGATTACTTTGGATTTTTTTTTTCAAAACCGTGCAGTTTAGTTCGATTTGCAGTTTGGCATTTCAAAATCGAACCGAACCAAACCGAACCGCAATTATTAAATAATATTATATTTATTTTTAATTTTATTTCCCTAAACCCTAAACCAAAACCTAACCTACCGTCATTGTCTATTACAACTTTCATCTCGTTAGACGCATCTTAGGGTTCTAGGGTTCCAGGGTTCCTTACTTGAAACTTCCTTACTCTGATTTCATTATCTCATCGTTAACTCTTATTCAAATCCATCTTCATCACACCATTTCACCCTCTCGATGGTCAATAGAGATTGAATAATACTTGCAAGACATTGAAAGAATTGAAATGAGTATTTTCATATTCTACCTAAACTTTTTTATTGTCTAATTATTTTTTATCTACTTTTTTAATTCTATTGATTATTATATTTTATATGTTTCTAGAAATTGGTCCAGTCTTACCACTACATGAAGAGAATTCTGATGTTGAGTCTGATTAGTTGCTACAGAAATTAATTTTTATATGATATGATGATTTCTTGACAAATTATGTTTTTTTTATAAAAAGTGTCAAGAAATGTTTCAATTTGAATTTAACTAATCATGTTTTATTTTTTACAAGTTGTAATTATTGACATTTGACAATTGATTTACTTGGATTTTTTTTTGTGTATTTTTATTAGTAGTTTTGTCAAATATTATATTATTATTTTGTTCATATTAAATTAAAACAATATATGATTTGATGGTTAAAAAGATACATTTCTTCTATTCCATGTTTTTTTTAATCGGTAATGACAAATATATTGATAAAAATTGATACTAAAAATATAAAAAATAATTATAAAATATAATTGAGCAAAAGTGTGCAAAAAATTAAATAGTAAATATTATCATTTTTTGTTTTCAATTCTTTATCTAACCATATGAAATCTAGTCAATGATATAATTTTATTAGTTTATTATTTAAAAAGATAAAAATAGTCAATTATTAATAAAAAAATAAAATTAAAAATTAAAAAAAAAACCGCAAAAACCGATCCAAACCAAACCGCTAAAATTGGTTTGGTTTGTTTCGGATTTTTTTTTATTTCAAATTAAACCAAACCGAATCGCAAATAATTTTTATATTTGGTTCGGATAAATTTTAGTGAAAAACCGAACCAAACTGCACCGCGAACACCCCTACTGTGTGGTACAAAATATATATTTATTTTAATTAATATTTGAAGATATTTTACGTTAGTTAATAATAATATGAAGTATTATATCTGTGTTTATTATCATTCATCTCTTTTTTTTTTTTTTATTTATGTAATTTTTAATTAGTGTACATATTGCAGTGAAGGTAAGTTATGGTTGAAAAATCTAACAGTTAATAATTTTATAAACAATATCTGAGAAAAAGTCTCGAGGAAATCTATGATATATTCAAAATTAATAAAGATATCATTCGTCTAATAATAATAAATAATTATCATACCAATAAAAAATTATCGTTAGTTATAGATTATATAATTAAGTAATTATTATTGACATAATTAAAGTTAAAAGATTTTAATCAAAATTCATCAAATAATATAAAAATAATAATATAAATAAATATTAAATGCAAAGTATGGTATAATATTTATGATTGTGATAATATATTAATCTTGAGTATAATCGGAAATAAACTTTATCGTGGATTATGAAGATTTTGGAATATAAAGAATGAATATCTTAAAATATCCAGTTTTTTAATATATATATATATAT